>WYDE02034416.1:0-12625 GCA_009867175.2 Adela reaumurella | reverse complement strand
CTCCCTCTTTTGTAAGAGCGTTAGATGAAATAGGCATACTTTTTTCTGAGTTGAGGCCGCCATGCAGCATCCCCTTATATATCCAGTATTCGTGGATTTATCGATGACTCAATTTAATGGTATGCACAACCCTATGACTGACGTCGCTGACGCGTATTATGGCGCCGCGTGCCACGAGCGTTCGGACAGCCTATAATACCGTTTCATTAGTCATCCAGTTCACAACCTTTGTAATGACTTTTGCAATTGAACCTGACGCACTGAGCCGCTCTATGAATACTAAAATAATGAAAGAGCCTTCCAGTTTCAAAATTCCAGACATTTAATGCCGACCAATCTACTATCTAGGATTATCTGCATTTACAAAGCGGCTACTGCGAGTTCTGATAAACGAGTTTTTGCATGGAAAACGGCAGTGACCCTAGACATAAATTTTAATACACAAGAACTGCCTTAAGAGGATCCTATCTCAGGTCCGCTTTGCGAAGAGTAAGGACGTAGGTGCAAACGTTTTTTTTTTAATTTTAAAAATGATCTCAGAAAAATTCGAAAATCTAACAAATTGAGTACCTCGCCTCGAAGCTTTTTTATATTTAGATGCATACATCTCACTCACGCTGAATCCCGACAATCGGGGTAAGCAGAGCAATCGATGTTGTGCTGCAAGAACTCCGGTAAATTACAACACAACACCGACCACCACGTTTCGCAAGCTATTCGGACAAGATATCAAGCAGAATGTAAGGTACGAAGATCCACCTGCTGCATGATTCGGTGGAAGTACCGTGCCAAGGTGAGAGGTGGCGACCCTTTAGCACGGCATCTCGTTCTTATCCCTTATTCGCCTTTTACGACTTGCATGAGAAGAGAAGCAGTTGAGGCATTCTTTTAAGTACCGCCTCCACACGGATATCATAGATTACCTAATATGTATATGTAACCTGCCACTGTTTTATTTAACCCTAAAACCATCCCACTAAAGTAAATAATTTGTTAGTGAAGTTTTCACGGGCACAGGGTATGCTGAGAAAATTATAAATTACAACTGCTAACACCTAAAATGTTAACAGCTCCAATGATATTTAGGTCTAAAACCTTTCCGTTGACGTTCCGAATATTTTATCGAAAGTTTCATCGAAAATGGTCTAGTGGTTGCTGAGAAAATCGTGGACAAGGAACATATATACATAAATACATATGGCCCAAATAGAGAAGACATATCCACAAATCCTTATATGACATCAAAATTTCGTTGAGATCGGACCACGGGATCCCTACACACATACGGACTGCGACCACAATAAATACGAATGCTAGGGTGAGACTTAAAAACCCGTTTCAAATATTACGTACCAACTAAGTTTAATTATTTATTTAAAACTCATTTTTTTTCTTATGAATGCTGACATGAATGGTTACATCACCTAATGCACTAGTTTTTCTGGTACCAGACTAATAGGTACCAAAACACCTTGATGATTTATGTAGGTAGGTGCCATATCAGCGCTTCCCTCAATTCCAGCCGGCTACACTGAACTGGACGGAAAACACGAACTATGTTTCATAGCCGCTTCGACCGCCCATCATTCAGTGCGGCGGTACCAACCCGGGCGGGTTTAACCCTACCACCATGTAAGGAGAGGGAATGGACCTACACTTTAACGGGGAATCCGAACCACGACCAGCGTCAACGGTCAAGCGGTCACCCATCCAAGACCTGACCGCGCTCGGCAGTTCTTCACTTCGATAATCTAATACCGAATACCGCAACCTCTGAGCCAACGACGCTGATGAAACATGATTCCATTTGATGACAATGCACAATCGGATTAGTAGGTTGACAAAAAAAAAATTGTGATACGATTTGGGTATCGAGCATCAATTATACGAAGGTTGAAAAACACTCCAATATTAAGGTTCTAACAGAGTTTGAGGTTGAAACTCTTGCTGAAACCCGGTAACAAAACATAATTTGCACATATAAACAAACACACACACATGCCCTTACATTAAATTCAAACACGTCACCACTCCTCCATGAGTAGTCGGATAAAGAGGCAGAGGAATGTGTGTTATGCAGGAAGACGCCTATGTACAGCAGGTTGCTTTGTGAGTGTACACATCTTAATCGAGAGATCATGAGTTTGCAACTGCTACGCGCAGAATTTTTCAGGATTTTAAAAATCTAGGTTAAAACTTGTGCGCAAAATTTCAATGCAACACGATGAAGGAAAAACACAGCGAGCAAACATACATTAACAATATGATATGTTTGTGCTTATCAGCGTCGTTGGCTCAGTGATTGCGATATTCGTATTCGATTACCGAAGTTAAGCAATGCCATGCGCTGTCAGGACTTGGATGGGTGACCGCTTGACCGGTGACGCTGGTCGTGGTTCGGGTAGGTCCCTTCCCTCTCCTTACATGGTGGTAAGGTTAAACCCGAACGGGTTGGTACCATCGCACTGAATGAAGGTCGGTCGAAGCGGCTATGAAACATAGTTCGTGTTTTCCGTCCAGTTCAGTGTAGCCGGCTGGAATTGAGGGAAGCGCTGATATGGCACCTACCCACATAGTTCACCAAGGTGTTAGGCTCACATTACTGGTACCAGAAAACTGGTGCATTAGGTGATGTACCCTTCAGTGTCAGTTACAGTAAAAAAAAATCTGAAATACAGTACCTACACTGAAGCGTTTGTAAAATCAGCTGAAAATATCGTAGATTTACAAGAATAGTTATTTCACAGAAAAAAAACGGACTGGACAAGGTTCAGTCTTTAAAATCGTTAGGTCTGACTATGCAGAAGGATTGTCACTGACGCGGATCACCGTGATAGGTTACATGCCATACAGCCGGCTGGGTGAGAGCCGGAAAAAATGTTCTAAAATATCTCGAACGATGTTTTGACGGGGAACCTTCTCACTAGTCAGTAGGGGCGGAACGCAAGCGACTCGACCGAAAAAAGCGACAAGTGCGACAACTAAAACGACTCAAGTATTATATATATATTTAATGTTTCTACATTCAATTCAATACAATTAAATTTTTTTTAGTATTATTTTGTATGCGATTTGTTTCTTTTGTCTTCATTTTTAACAATTTAAAATGCTTTTTGCGTTGTTATTTAGAACATTTTAAACTGCGGAAATTCTTAAATCCGCCATGTAGTTTTGTGATGTGTGTTATTTTTAAATCATTTGAATTTTTATATAAGCTGTTGAATTTCCATATTAAATAAAATAAAATAAACAAAACTCCAACAAAATGTAACAATGTGCACGCGTGTCCAAGCTCAGTCAATATTAAGACGATTTCAGTGCCGTAAGTGTTGATCGTGAGAGCAAGGATGTTCGCGCATTCAGGCATAAAAAAGTCCATTACAAGTAGTGACGTCACCAACAGATCGTTTGGAATTATTGCGTTATTTAGGATCCCCGTAATAACCTTTGGGACGATCAGAATCGTGCTTCGGGGGTTTTGTTTATATATTTTTTAAATTATCCTCCTGAGGCGGGATGGCGTAAAGGCGTCTTGGCACCTACTCGCACACTTTATGAGTCACACATGCGATCACAATGAAACCAGTGTGAATCGTCCCGAGTTTGGGTTGCGGTTTGGGTTGGGGTTGGTTGGGTTTAGGGTTTGGTCTGGCGTTGGAATTGAAGTCGAAGTCGCCTAAGGCGAAGTTGAAATCTGAGTCTAAGTCGAAGACGCAGGTTGAAGTCGAAGTCGCCTAAGGCGAAGTTGAAATCTGAGTCTAAGCCGGAGACGCAGGTTGAAGTCGAAGTCGAAGACGAAGACGAAGTCGCAGTCATCGAAGACAAAGGTGAAGTGGAAGTCAAAGTCGAATACGAATTTTAAGACGACGTTTTAGTCGACGTCAACGTGTCTCTCTCACTAGTTTAGTCGTGCTTTGCGAGTTCGAACCTCGCTTTTGACGTTTCACATGGTCTTACTATGACGCCGGGAGGCGTTTCATTCGTACTACTTGTCATATTTTTTGTGAAAACGATTACGATTACAAAAATACGTTGTACTCGAACATCTATCACACATATGGCGAATATCAATGTAGAATCGGAGTAGAACCCCTGAGTCACTTGATTTTACTTTTCTCACGTCAAAGTCAGCATCAACAAAATTTGACATAAACGTTCGAAAACGTCGTTATTCAGTCCGTGATCAGTGGTCTGGAATCTGGAAAGCAAATGACAGCTCATTCCGCGCGGAATTTTATTCCGTACCTCGGACTCGCGCACTCGAGTACTCGCGCACTCGCGTACTCGCGCACTCTCGTACTCGCGCACTCGCGTACTCGCGCACTCGCGTAATGCGTACTCGCGAACTCGCGTACTCGCATACTCTCGTACGCGTACGCATAAGAGCGACTTATGTAAGTCCTTCGAGTGAAAAACTATTCCAAAAAGTTGTGGTAATGTTACTTACGTCGTGATGACCAAGTGCTGAATGGATTTTATGGACTTGCGTGTGGGTTATGTAACTAGTCAGCTACCCCGCAGCAGCAGTGCCACCAGACATGCATACTTACTGCGGAGTATGAGGCCAGTGTACGAGTATCACTATCACTCATGACATGAGTAAGTAGTTATGCTTTCATTTTTTTACATAAATAAACCTTTTTTAACCTCCAAAATATACCAAGAAATTGCAGAGATAAGAATTGCAATAAATATTTTTGGCTGAGCGAAGCGAAGTCTGCACTCGACTAGGGTAACAAACTTTTGGTGTGTTGAACAACTCTCTAAACTCAACAACTCAAACAACTCTACTAAACGGTTAGGCGGGCTGGCATTGTGTATGCCTTTCTCCGCGGACCCGCCCGCGGTTGATCATCATTCGCCGCCACCCTCTGCGCTCCCAAACCCCCATACTCTAACACTACCCCTGGCCCTACTCCTAAACCATAAACCAGCGTTACAGCGTACAAGTAGAAAACATTTTTTATTAGTGCAGTTATAAATATATAAAATTCACGTGTGTGTGTACCCACATTAAGTGAAATAATTGAATGTACACTAGAAGCATCGTCGCGGCCAACAAGCTCGCTGCTCAGACCCCTGAAGGAAAACCGGGACGGCACATACAACCATCCTCACTTACAGTTACAGAACACGACAGTGAAAACTGCGTGTGAATTGATTGAGTCGTTCTCGAGTTACAAGCGAAAATAGAATCGCGACAGCGCACATATATTTACATAGCTGTATAAAGTCAATTTTTTTCCAAGATGAACTAAAATGACGTTTCACTGACATTACAGCGTTGCCACCTTTAAACCATAGTGATGCAGTAGATGAAAATATTATCGAAGTAATTGATTGAATGATCGATATGATGCAATCTTATTATGAAAAATATTATCAATTAATCTAATGAATGGAATAATCGATAATATTTTCAACAACACCTACCTAACTACGCAAAATTTGCGTTAAAGTGGCAACGCTACAAACGTCACTTTAGTCCATCTTGGAAAAAAATATACTGTAGGCTGACAGAAAAACTATTTATGTCGGAAAACATAGGATTCAGCACTTTTGGATTTACTTTCACTTTCGACAGTGAATAGCTAGAGATAAGAATAGCTATAGACAAGAAATATTTTATTACATAGGACTAAATTAGCCTATCGGTGCGGAGGCTTGAAACATGGAATACAGGCTGGGATGATTCTGCAAAATCCGCATTATTGATTCGACCCTGTGCGTTTCAAATTCTTTCGGTTTTTCGGCTCTGAAAGAAATGGAAAATTAAAACAGAACTAAAACCCAATTTTTCTAGCAGAATACGCATTATTGATTCGACCCTGTGCGTTTCAAATTCTTTCGGTTTTTCGGCTCTGAAAGAAATAAATTTAAATTAGCTGGAAAATTAAAACAGAACTAAAACCCAATTTTTCTAGCAAAATCCGCATTATTGATTCGACCCTGCGCGTTTCAAATTCTTTCGGTTTTTCGGCTCTGAAAGAAATAAATTTAAATTAGCTAGAAAACTAAAACAGAACTAAAATCCAATTTTTTTAGGTTCTTTCTAGTTATTTAAATCTTGTCTGTAGCACTAAAGTTCTGTTTTTGTTTTCAGGAAAATTAAGCAGAACACACCTGAAAGCGCGGTACTACAGCTCTGCTTAGCATAAATAGAGGAAGGGCGTATGTATGCAAGGTTTTTCAAAGCAGCGCTGTAGTAGAAAGCCCTAATGTTAGGCTGTCCCACTAATATTGTTTTTTTTTCCACTTTCTTCTATTTCCCACAATTTTTTTTTATTCCATTCTTTTGCAGCCATTTTATTCAACCCACTGTGCTGGGTATAGGCCTCTCTCATTTACATGATATTAGATTATTTTAGTCATACACTTCCACAGTGACCAATCGGCTTGGAGGTGGGTTTCCTCACGATGTTTTCCTTCACCGAAGTGTCAGGGGCCATTTAGCACAAATTCTAAAGTTATAAATAGTGGGTATCGAACCCGCACCTCCTGCTTGAGAGGCGTGCTTTTGCCCGTTCGGCCAATCGACACCATTTTGTTTCATTAAAATTAATTTATTGTTCTAAAATCTCGTCTATCCCACTAAAATTCGGTTTATTCTACTAAAATCTTCTGCTCCATTCATTCCACTAAAATCTTGCCTGTGCCAATAAAATTTCGTTTATCTCACTAAAGTCCATGTTTGCCCGAGGAAATTTAGCAGACAAAATTCAATATTAGGCAGTCCCACCAAAATTGGGTTTGTTCCACTTAAATCTTTTCTGTTCCACTAAAATAGCATTAGTCACACTAAAATCCTGTTTCTCCCACGAAAATACCACAGAAACACTTTTTTAGGTACTTACAAATGATGGAAGTTTTCCCCAATCACTTTGAACCTGTCGAACTGAATGGTGTCGTTGTACAGCTGCGATGAAGAAATTGCATTCTGTTTTTTTAAACACATCTCCGGTGATGGCGGTGGGGCCTCAGATCCTTAAACAAAAGGCATACATATAATTAGATTCAGCTTAGCACAACCAGGGGTGGGAAAATAAATTCATTGCAAGACCAAATCCAAACCTTTTACAGGACAAAATAAAAAACGGACTGTACACATGCGTTTTCTAACTAGTCTAAATAGTTCAGTGTGGCCAGACCAAACTAAAAAGAGTATTCCCTTTCATGGCACCTTATCATTTTCCTTTCATGGCAATAAAATAATATCGTTGAAATCTCTCTTAACCTCTCGAGCGACGCGGGGACACACGTGTGTCCCCGGCGTATTATTGTACCTGAGCGTAGCGGGGACACACGTGTATCCCCGGGGCAGCGCCTTGAAGTTTAATTTTTTCCCCAAGTCTAGCAGAATGGTTTGAGCTGTCAAGGTCAACAGTCTCCATGTTGAAATATTTCACTAAATGTGACAGTACATTCACCGCCATAGTCGGATTCGCGCGCGTGCGTGACGACCACGCATTTGTTTTATTTTTTTTCGAGCTAAGTGAAAGTGTTACAAATATGATAACACGGGGAAATTGTGTGTGAATAAATGTGTTTGAAAGTGTCAGATTAGTGCAGTGTTTGAATAAATTGCGACAAAACCTGGTTTTTCGCCCTAAAAAACATTTTTGCTCCCGATTACACCATGATATCTTCTAAATACAAGGTAGGCACCATATTGATTTACCATTCCATACACCATCATACACCATTCGATAGACAATTTTGTGCCGATTCCAGTGATGTATAACACTATATATAGGCCTGTAGTTTTTTCTCGCGAAAAACGAGAAATTCTGAACCTCGTCAAAATTATCGCAAAACCCAAAAAAATGCGCGACGCTCAACGGATATAGATCGCGCGCACGGCCGACGTTTGAGAGGTTAAAGATACAACAGGAAGTCTAGTTCAAAACGTTAATAAAACCAAAATTGTGGCATGCACAGCATAGCCCCCCGATAGGTTAAGTAAGGTGACACAAACCTAGCTGACTGAGTAAAGCAGAGCACTGGCACGATGGTACGAGATGGCACGTGCAGTCATCAACTTGCTCCGTCTGCACGGCCACGCCAGTCTCGCGCTGGCGCGCCAGTCCCTCCAGCACGTCTAAACTGAAACTGTCGCGCTTCATCCGCTCCCTTCCGAGGCTCATGCGGTCAGTCGTCGGCTTCAGCGATACCACTTTCTCCAGTTCTTCTGTAAAAATAGCAATTGTATATTTATTTAAAAAAATATTTTGACTCGTTCCGTACATTAATTACATAGTAAAAATATGGATAGGTCCTCCAAATCATCAGAGAGGTCATCAACTTATCCATAGCACGGAATAGGAAGGGAAAAACCGGTAGTGGCTTCCAGAGCATCAATTTTGTGAAGCAGGGATTCATAACACTACCAAAGGATAGGACAAAACCTTCCTCAATTTTGGGAGCAGCAAAGGACTGGCAATTCTTGATTCACGTGAGAAGCATTACCAAATGCCTTCAGAGATCTGTGCCACAGTATACAGACCGGATATACACATATTCTCAAAGGCGACTAAGCATATAGTGCTTGTTGAAGTTACAGTTCCATGGGAAACTAACATTTCGAAGGAACACAACTATAAAGTTAACAAGTACTGCAACTTGGTGGACCGGATAGTGAGACGTGGTTTCAGGACTGATCTTTTCGCTGTGGAAGTCGGAGCAAGGGGGATTACCACCAAAGTCACACTATAGTATTTTCAAGAATCTAGGCCTGCCAAGATGGGCGTTAAGCTCATACATGGAGAAAGCTTCAAAAGCGTCACTGGAGGTATCCTACAGTATATATGGATAGGGAGTGAGGGGGTCGCGGGCGGAACCGGCAATATTTAAATAAATAAATAAATATAGACTTTTCTGCTTAGCAGAAGGCGGACTTATTGCCGGAGGCAATCTCTTCCAGTCAACGTTTATACACTACAACACATTCGTATTGTTAGTGCATAGGTTTCCTCACGGTTTTTTCGTTCACCGGGGTGCATTGTAATTTTGCACACAAATTTTGACCTAAATTTTAAAATCCGGAAAAATGTGCGCATACCAGGTACCGAACCCACGACCTCTCGAGTAAGAGGCGCGCACTCACCAACTAGGCTACTCCGCAACCCAATTATTGATCACTCTACATTATTGATATGATTTTCAAACATTTCTTTTGCATTACCGTTTTTTTATGGATACCTAAATGGAAGGCTACATCAACTAATGCACCGGTTTTCTGGTACCATTGGTGTCAACCTAAACACCTTGGTTAATTATGTAGGTAGGTGCCAAGTCAGCGCTTCCCTCAATTCCAGCCGGCTACAGTGTACTGGACGGAAAACACGAACTATGTTTCATAGTCATTTCATAGCTCCCATCAGCGTTGTTGGCTCAGTGGTTGCGATATTCGGTATGCGATTACCGAAGATAAGCACTGCCGAGCGCAGTCAGGTTTTGGATCCGCTTGACCGTTGACGCTGGTCGTGGTTCGTATTCCACGTTAACTGTAAGTCCCTTTCCTCTCCTTACACGGTGGTTTGGTTAAACCCGCCCGCGTTGGTACCACAGCACTTTATGAAGGTCGTTGGAAGCGGCTATGAAACATATTTTCTTATTTTCCGTCCAGTTCAGTGTAGCCGGCTGGAATTGATGAAAGCGCTGACATGGCACCTACCTACATAACTCACCAAGGTGTTTAGGCTGACAGGAATCTGGTGCATTAGGTGATGTAGCCTTTCGTGTCAGTTTCCATAAAAAAATTGTCGCTTCGACCGAACTTCATTCAGTGCGCCGGTTTAACCCTACCACCATGTCAGGAGAGGGAAGCGTCTCTTGGTACAAGCTTTATCTTGTTGCATCTATTATTGTGTCATGGCTCTTTCTTGTTACTGCCCTTCACATCACATTTATATTAATTACAACATAAATTAGGTAGGCCGAGTTTTAAGATATCTTCTAAATATTTCTTAACTATTACCAGAAGACATACATGCATAGCCTGTTTCCCAGTGGGGTAATGCAGATACAACGGATATCCACGTGCCACGATCCTGACACCTCTGCCGCTTCTGCGCTCCCATAAT
This sequence comes from Adela reaumurella, assembly GCA_009867175.2. NCBI lineage: Eukaryota > Metazoa > Arthropoda > Insecta > Lepidoptera > Adelidae > Adela > Adela reaumurella. Next base: position 2,543 of record WYDE02034416.1, on the reverse strand, counting down.
ATTCTTCATACATGCTCGACGGTTACAGATACTGCGCACTTGCCACTTTTTAAGAACCTGATCGATCTGTTCTAGGTACGTGCGTCTAGGGCGACCCTTCCCGACTCTTCCTCTCACTTATTGGTTTAAAAATTTGATTAAGTAGGTACCTCACGATAATACTTATTAATATTAACCAATATCTCACTCTCAAACATTATTTTCCTGAACGCACTTAAATTAACCAAAGATTTATAACTGCTTTAGCAACGAGAAGTTCGTCAATCATACATAAACAATAACGAAAATAAATTAAACAGGATAATCCCAACGAGCATATTGAAACACATTCCCCACGTCGTTGTAAATTTGAACCAGATTTACAGCTCGCCAAACCGAAATTAATATACGAGGACGTAAACGCCAATTTTACTTTGGCTACGCTCCCGCGATATCTCCTCTCGCAGGCGCATACATTATTCGACGTGGATCCAGCAATAAAAATATGTGACGCTTCTCACCGCCCATAAAACGAACGGGACGACAATGAATTTCTGAAAAAGATAATACCATGCGAGACTGCGCCGTCGCATCGTTTTATAACTGAGTTAGACGCTCGCCTCCGCGGACAAAGGATTCCGCCATAATAAAACTTTTTGATAGGATCGCGGGATTTCATGTTTTCAGACTTAGCTCGTTTTAGATACGGCTCTCTGTGGCGGCCATTCCTTGCTTGTCGTTTTATGGGGATTTCATGAGTAACGGCGGGCTGAAGTGTCTTCGAGTTTGCGATGGCCAAAAACCCCCCTTTTAATTATCTTAACGATCTTCTGGTACGCAATTATAAGCAGCAAAAGTACGTCCAATAGGGCACTTTTGGCGGTCCATGGTGGAGTGCTGGTCCATACACGGATGTACGGTAGTGAAAGTTGGGTATGGCAGACGAAGCACGAAAGCTGAATAATGCTGTGGAAATGCGAGCGTTGAGAAGTATATGTGGAGTCACAATGAAAGACATATTGAGAAATTGTGAAGTGCGAGAGCCTCTCCTAATACAAGAGTTTGTGTTAAATGTTGCCCGTTTACAATTTTCATGTAAAGGGTTTGAAGCAAAGAAGTTTTTACGAGTTTGGTAAAGTTTATTTTAGAAGGAAAAAATAAAGTAATTAAATTCCCATAAAAATGTTTAACTTAGTTCGTGGCGGATAAAATAAAAAATGCCAATATCTCGAAAACCGTGTGGTTTTCACTAAGGTCATGTTTTGTTATTATGATAGTACGTGACCAGACTTATCACCAGATACAAGGATAGACAATGTTTATTGGACACCCTGTATATGAAGCAGAAACACTTTTGCTAATAACCAAATTGTGAGTACACATAAAAATATGACATTTGGCCGCTACAAACGCGTGCACTTTTACGGACAAGAGGATTTTTTTTTGCGTTGGAGCTAAATAACTTTACGCATTATGCTATGCCGTGCTAAAGGGCGACAGGCTCGCCACCTCTCACCTTGGCACGTTACTTCTACCCATTCATGCAGTGTATGAGTCTTCGCGCCTTACATGTTGCTTAATATCTTATCCGAATAACTTGCGAAATGTGGTGGTTGGTGTTGTACGGTAATTTAGCGGAGTTCTTGCAGCACAACACCGATTGCTCTGCTTACCCCGATTGTTGGGATCCAGCGTGAGTGATATGTATTATTATGCTATGCTCAGGCGCGAAAGTCAATTAATGATTTGAAAAAAAAATGATTCAAAGTTTTCGGATTTGTCTCAACTCTCAACACTCTTGATTTTTATAAAATTTTTGAACTAAACTCGCTGTAAAAGAGCTCGCCACGTCAGCGTCAGGAGAATATCCAATTTCCTTGCTTATAGCGTTTTCGGTCTACCTTCTCTCGTAAATATATTTGTAGCAATAAAGTTGAGACGTAGACACTTTTTACGACCCGCCGCTGAAACTCTCGCTCCACCTGACGTGGGACGTTGCAGTGTGCATCCGTGGCTCCAGACGTAACTGTAACGTCACCTACAATTTTAACGTAAGCGTAACTTTAACGTAATTCTTATCGTCAACATTACAGTAACAATGCATTTTACAAGGAAAGTGAAAGCGTAACTTTAACGTTATTTTGTGATCTTGACTTTAACGTAATTAATATCGTCAACGTTACAGTAACAATTAACTTATTACTTATATGGAAGTGAAAGTGTAAGAATTGGTATTATTGATAGTTTAATTTTTTAGGACAAATTCTAAAGTTATAAATATGGCGCTCTCAATGGGGATCGAACCCGCACCTTCCGCTTGAGAGGCGTGCTCATGCCGGATCGGCTAATCTGACACTTACCTGCTCGGCTAATCTGACGCAAGCATTGCTAGCGCTTAGCATAGGGCTGCCATTTAAGGCTGTAAACTGTGGATTTTAGCGTTTTTAGAGTTAGAACCGATTTTTTTTTCTACACATTTAGGGTGCCGTGTGGAGCCGGCACTTAAAAGAATGACCCCACTGCATCTCTTCCCATGCATGTCGTAAAAGGCAACTAAGGGATAA
>WYDE02034415.1:0-18665 GCA_009867175.2 Adela reaumurella | reverse complement strand
GAAAGAATACAACTTTAAAGTTAACAAGTACTGCAACTTGGTAGACCAGATAGTGAGAAATGGTTTCAAGACTCATATCTTCACTGTGGAAGTCGGAGCAAGGGGACTACCAGCGAACCTTTAGTCTTTTCAAGAATTTAGGCCTGCCAAGATCGACGTTAAGCTCATACATGGAAAGAGCTTCAAAAGCGTCACTGGAGGCATCCTTCATTATATGGATAGGTAGACACAGGGCGGTCGAGGGTGAGACCAGCAAAAATAATTCTCTACGTACTAGTTATCGCCGATTAGATGACGAGGGCTTGCAGCGAGCCGAAACGTAGTACGCAAAGGAGTCTGGTGGCGCCACCTGGTTTTCCCGACCTCAATGAACACCCGTTTCTACTGCCAATGTGCCCGGATATGTTCGCTGAAGCCATTGAGTGCCGAGTTCAACACCTTCTTTATTTGATGACGAACAGTCCAAATTGATGAGTTCATGTTTAAGTTTGTCTAAGTTCACTGGTGCTATGTGATTTTTATTTGTTGTTATTTTAGTTTAGTGCTTTTTTTGTCAAGCTTGCTTTTAAAGGAATTGGTGGAGGGTGCAACATGTAATTGTACATTTATATGCTAATTGTACTTTTACACTCTACTTCTCCGCTGATTGTACTTTTTGTACATCAGACTTTGTTCTGATTGGAAAGTTTCTGTATTTTAAGGTTCGCTACAGAACCGCTTAATATTTTATATGAAAAAGCTTTGCAAGCTTCACTCGAGAGCTGGGCTGGTGTGTTTCCGCCTCCTAGTCGCGGTAGACGAACTGATGAGGGCGTGATGCGAGCAGAAACGTCATGTGTGCCGGAGAACTAGAGTGGTGACTCCTTAGTACCAACCTCGATGGAAAGAGCTTCGCAAGCTTCACTCGAGAGCTGGGCTGGTGTGTCTCCGTGTGCTAGTCACGGTAGACGAACTGATGAGGGCTTGATGCGAGCAGAAATGTTATGCGTGCCGGAGAACTAGAGTGGTGACTCCTTAGTACCAACCTCTACTGCCAATGTGTTCTGAAATATTTGGTGAGGCCGTTGAAAATTGATTCAACACCTCATAAATGCATGTTTGTTGCAGGATAATCGGTCGCATCCACATGGTGCAGATGCAGATCGAGCAGGACTTCCTCACCACCTCGTTCACTGTGCTGGAGGAGCAGCCCATGGACATGCTGCTCGGTCTGGATATGCTCAAGCGGCATCAGTGCAACATAGATCTCAAGAGGAACATACTGCACATTGGCATGTATATTTATATTAGTATGCAGACGTAGAGCAGCACTTCCTCACCACCTCGTTCACTGTGCTGGAGGAGCAGCCCATGGACATGCTGCTCAGCCTGGATATGCTTAAGCATCATCAGTGCAACATATGTAGATCTCAAGAGGAACATACTGCACATTGGCATGTATATTTATATTAGTATGCAGATGTAGAACAGGACTTCCTCACCACCTCGTTCACTGCGCTGGAGGAGCAGCCCATGGACATGCTGCTCAGCCTGGATATGCTTAAGCATCATCAGTGCAACATAGATCTCAAGAGAAATATATACTCCACATTGTTAAGTATATTTACATTAGTATGCAGACGTATACTCTGGTGGTATATGATGGTCGATGATGATACTGGATGATTTAGGACTTCCTCGCCACCTCGTTCACTGTGCTGCAGGAGCAGCCCATGGGCATGCCGCTCGGTCTGGATATGCTCAATCGGAATCAGTGTAACATATATCTCAAGAGGAACATACTACACATTGGCATATATATTTTACATTAGTATGCAGACGTAGAGCAGGACTCCTCACGACCTCCTTCACTGTGCTGGAGGAACAGCATGTGGACATGCTGCTCGGCCTGAATATGCTTAAGCGGCATTAGTGCAACATAGATCTCAAGAGGAAAATACTGCACATTGGTTTGTATTTTACATTAGTATGCAGACGTAGAACAGGACTTCCTCACCACTTCGTTCACTGTGCTGGACGAGCAGCCCATGGACATACTGCTCGGCCTGGATATGCTTAAGCGGCATCAGTGCATAATAGATCTCTAGAGCAACATACTGCACAATTGGTTTGTATATTCACATAAGTATCGCAGTTCAAGCAGATAAAATAAAATTATGGGGTTGTGTCCCACACAACCGCGTATTTTACGAAGAATCTCTGCTAATGAAGGTCCTAGCTGGCGCCATCTATACGAGCTTTGACTGTGACTCAATCGCGCACGAAAATCGCCAGATGGATTTCGACGGGTCACAATGCGCACGTCAGCAAGTGCCCGAACCCATTTATATCAACCGGTTGGATTTCTTGACGCGTGCGCGCGGAATCGTGATTCAGCAGACCACATGTTCGCTGGTAACACTTTAGTCCAATCACAAGTGAAGTGTCTCGACCCCGTGCATCCCGACTCTTCACATCATAACAAAAGTGTCGAGGGAAGCTAATACCAACCTGAAAAGTGTCCGTTTTTCCTTCTGGCAGATGTCACCCTGCCAACACACACGCGTGTATTCCCATGCTTTCATTGTCCCGTTTGAATTTTTAAACAAGTCTCCGTTTACGAACGGTTGTGTGACTGCCTGCAAAATGAACTGACAAACCCACCAGGCGTTTCACACACAGTCAAAGCACGATAATCAGACTGAAATGCCTTGATGCGTTGAACTAGCTCCCGCAATGCCATTTTGAACACCAAGTGTTTAGTATGGAGCTAAGTTTAACGAAACTTAAGCTGTATGAAACTTCGGATATATTCTCACTACTTCCATGATTTTTATTTCAATACTTTAAACTTAGCTCTATAGTAAACATTATATGAATTTTAGTTCAGTTATAGACTTTCTGAGATTTAATATAAAAGATGACTGAGAGCAACTGACGCAGGGAGAAGCCTTAAAGTGTAAACGTCATGCCATGATTTGACAAAATTAACAAACCAGTTACCATACACACACACACACCCTCGCACGCACTATTGTACAAAATGCACACACCAACATAAAGTAAAATTATTCTGAATGGGATGTATAGAAAAGTGACCATTTCATCTGTAAATGAAGTATTCGTACGTACTCGCAGGTACGACGGGCACAGAGACGCCGTTCCTCTCTGAGTCAGATCTGCCAGACTGCGCGCGACTATCGCGCACTGAAGACGAACTCACCGCAGAGATTGAGAGTAGAGATGTGAAGGAGGCCATAAACAAGTCTAAAGAGAACCAGCCCACCACGTCTCAGGTATGTCCCTCTATAGCTGTGGTGTTAAAAAAGTAAACGGTAAAATGAAAAATTGCAGAGAAAAATGAAAGAGTTACATAGTAACGCCCACGTAAGCTAGTCCCAAGCTCTATTGACACACACCTCTACTGCCATTACGCCCGGATATGTTCGGTCAAGTCGTTGTATGCTCAACACCTTTCTACTGGCAGGTGACATCGTCGGGCCAGGCCGCGCCATCCGCGGGCGCGTCGGCTAGTCAGAGACTGGGCATCGGGGACCCCAGCAACTTGATCCTGCCCACGGACACATTCAGCGAGGCCGATGTCAAGGAGATCGGCTTCACTAGGCAGCAGGTACATACTCTTCCTGTACCTCTCTACTGGCAGGTTACATTTTGGGGTCAGGCCGCGGCGTCCGTGGGCGCATCGGCTAAACAGAGACTGGGCATTAAACACCCCAGTCACTTGATCCTGCCCAAGGACACATTCAGCGAGGCCGACGTCAAGGAGATTGGGTTCACTATGCAGCAGGTACATACTTTTCCTGTACCTCTCAACTGGCAGGTTAAATCGTCTAGTCAGACACTGGGCATCAGAGACCGCAGTAATTTGAATTTGTTTGTTTCGCAGTGATTTTTTTTTTTGTATGGATACAGCAGCGCACTTTCTCATTAACACTCGTATTCGTTCTCAGACCAGAAAGAAACGAAAAAAAGGCAACTGCTTTACGCTATGTGAATTTAAACTTGATTCAAATACCTGCACTCTGTACTTTGGTGATACCGTAGTTTGACCGTTTATTGTTTTCATTTCAGGTGATTGTAGAGCTGCGACGGTTCAACGGCGACAAGACTCAAGCGACGGCCTCTCTCTTCGCAAAGTCCTTGAAATTCTGATGACAAATAAGAAACGCTACTCCACGGCTCGGGTACACTAGCGCATTACACTCGGAGAGTCTCTCGAAGGCGACGAACCCAAAGGTTTCGTTGAAAATATCTGGTCCACATACGAAAAGATTTCAATGGAACGAGTGAGTGCAGGCTATTCTGCGTGTGTCAGCTCGCATCGAGCCCTCATCTGTGTTTGTGTGGAACTGGTCGCATGCTCAATCTTCCTCACTCTACTAGTACACGTATCACCCTTCCATTCTTTCCTGTGGACTCTTGACAAGTGATCGTCAGACAAGTGTGCGTCACCCACGAAAGACGGTGCACATATCCGAACCCACCCATAGGCTGTTATCGATCGAGGTCGGGACTAGCAAGCGGTCGGACTCTAGTTCTCCAGAGTGCGTGACGTTTCGGCTTGCAGCAAACCCTCTTAGTCTGCGATTACTAAAACGCAGAGAACCGCCAGTCTCGCTCTTGACCTCTCTTTTAATAACTATAGACTTAACAAAGTGCTAAAGACTGAGGGTCAAACATCCATTTCAAAGAAGCTATCAGCTGTAGGATTCCTTAGCGTCGTGTCAAGACAGTATCGGCTGTAGGATGCCGTACACGTCCTGCCATGACTTTATAGACTGTAGAATACCTTACAGCGTCAATACAGTGTCGGCTGTAGGACGCCGTACAGAGTCGTGTCAAGACGATATCGGCTGTAGGATGCTGTGCAGTTGTGTCAAGACGGTTTCGGCTGTAGGATACCTTACAGCGTCTTGTCAAGACAGTATCAGCTGTAGCATATCGTACTGCATCAGTGTCAAGGCTGTATCGGCAGTAAGATTCCTTACAGATTCTAGTCAAGACGGTATCGGCTGTAGGATGTCTTACGAGTCTATGTCAAGATGGTATCGGCTGCAGGATACTGTACAGCATCGTGCCAAGATGGTATCGGCTGTAGGGATTTCTTACATCGTCCATGTCTAGACTGAATTGGCTGTAAGATGCCGTACTGCGTAGTGTCAAGACAGTATCGGCTGTAGGATGTCGTACTGTTACCGAGTCAAGACTGTAATGGCTGTAGGATACCATACAGTATCGAGTCAAGACAATATCAGCTGTAGGATGTCGCAATGTTTCTGTTCTTTCAACATGTTATTTACCAGTTCTCGGACTACCCTATCCGGTGGAAAACACATAGCAAACCTATGCAGTAACTTTTGCAAATGTGTTGTGATGTATAAAGCTTGACTGCAAGTAATTGTCTCCAGCGATAACTCTGCCTTGCGCTAAGCGGAGCAGTATATTTATTTGTTATATGTTTTTTTTATTTACACGTTTTTTATATACATTTTTGAATGTACAATTTATGTTTATCTTCTAATATTGGATATGGGGAAATGGTGGGAAAATAAAAAAAACCGACAATGGCTGGTAATCACTAATTTAGTTTTACAGGAATGTATATCTTATGATTAATTATTATAGAAAGTATAGAGATACAAGCATTCCATTTTCATCGGAGAAGACTGAAAAAATTTAAGACAAAAAAATCAAGAAAATTCAATACAAATTGTACTGAATGTGACAGTACCACACGTAAACACCTGTAAATGTAATTTTTTTATGAATATTATGACCGAGATGGTCCTTCTTGAATAAACTACGTACTCCGGTTTGCGGCCGCCACTATGGCATCTTTATTCACCATCAGCTATCAGTTGGACGAGCTCTGTGGCCAGCCCACTGCCAATAGAAATAACACTGATCAGCAATACTAGTATTACGTGGTATAGTTAAAGTGAAAATGGAACGGCTTGTACGGCGTGTGACTCGTATAAATATGTTAAATAGGCCTGCTAAGTATGTCTTATCCGTTAGTGTGGTATCATTATTGTTACAGAATGGGAAGGTGTTGCAGTCAGTACACAATGGCTTCAACGAACATATCCGGGCCCATTGGCAGTAGAGGAGGGTGTCCATCCAGGTCGGGACTAGCGAGCAGCCGCTCTATAGTTCTCCAGCATGCCATACGTTTGGGCTCGCTTCAAGCCCTCGTCAGCTTGTCTGCGATGACTAGTACGCGGAGAAGCATCTGACCTCTTCTCGAGCTCCCTGTTTCCACCATCATGAGCTAGATGAGGACGCGTCGCAGATGATGAAAAGCTAGAATTTCCACTCGCTAGTCCCGACTTCGAATGACTTCCTAACTAATGGTTTTAGATATGTTCAGTGAAGCCATTGTTAGCTGGGTTCAACACCTTCACCCGGGTGGTATTCAGGTTGGATTATCTGGAGTGCAGTGTCCATGGTTCTTACACTCGACTGGGGTCAAATAACTTTGGTGTCAGTCTGTCCGTCTGTCTGCACAACTCCTAAACGTGTCTGCAGATAGGGCTGAAATTTTATAGATTCAATCTATATTTCAATAGCTCGTCACATATAAATTTTCAACTTCCTAGAAGAACTGGAAATCAACTTCGCTGGAAATTTTCCAACGTTCACTTATGATTGGCGGAACTGACCGAGCACGGCGAAGTCTGTTATGACAAGACTGGAATCTGAATCCCATTGAACTAAAGTGTATGATAATAAGTGTAAATAGGACACAAGCACGAAGCCTGCGCACATACACTATAGGTGATAGAACGTATGTTAAGAAGAAATATCATTTAGAATATGCTTAGAGGCAGCAATATTATGTACTTGAAATTTTTTATTCAATAAAACATTTTCTGTTGGAATGTTATTGGCGTTTTAATTTTAGAAAACCCTGTGCATAATGCATTTTTTATTGGCTGAACTAAGCGAAGCCACTTACTCGACTAGGGTCAAACTTTTGGTGTCTTTTTATACGCACAACTCTAAACCATTATCTGATCGGACTGAAGTGTTGTAGGTTCATTCTATATGTCAATAGCTCGCCAAACATCACTTTTCAACTTCCTAGAAGAACTGGCAAGAAAGTTGGCTGAAGATTTTTCCTATACGGTTAAGCCAATTGTGCTGAAATTTTGGAATGCGATCCATTGGTTCTAAAGTACAAACACCATAAATATTTTAGAGAGAGTGGGGGAGCGATAAACCAAATTTCTCAATGTATATTGCTTGGAAAAAGCGTTATAAAGTAACAATTTACATTGTCAGATGTTTTATGGAGTTTGTGTATGTTCCTTATCTAACGAAAGAAAAATCTGTAAATAAATTAGTTTGACACCTAAAGAACAGTCTCTCCGCTGCGAGATGTGATTGGTGGGCGTATTTTAATTCCCACCAATCTCAGCTCGCACTGAGTGATCTGTCAATATAACGAAGTAATCTAAAAAATACTGTGACCAAATTCTTTCTCTTTAACCGTCGTCGCCGCCCCGACAACGCTATCTGTAATTATATAGTAAGTTTTTAGTCAATATATTTCTGTTGTTGAGATCTTTGCATTTTATTAGATAATTCCCAGCCACATAGTCTATAGTTAATTTATTTTGCTCGCCACTAAGCCGGCGAACGTAAAGTTTGAACTTTAGAAGCATCGGAGAGCACGGTAGTGAAAATAGCTAGTCCAGTCAATCTAAACTGTGACTTTATTGGATTTGATCTGGCGAAAACACGCTAAATGTCGCTTAAGAGCGTTTGCACTAACAAGAGTTTATCGCTGGAACATTCACTCTAAATGCTTTAGAGCATTTTAGAACCAATGAGCTACTCCCAAATTGTATAGATTCATTGCGATGTTGCATTCATATGCAAATAGCTTACCACACACCAATTTTCAATTTCCTAGAAAATCCGGAAAAAAACTTATCTGAAAAGTTGGACGTTGTGACTATCACGAAGCCTGTTACGACAAGATTGGCATACATCTACCTTGTTTAGTTTTGGTTTTATTGCTTCCTAACTGGGTGTCTATGCTTGAAGTCAGGCCCTCGAGTGCAGCCAAATTCACCCTCGAGGATGTGCCAGTCCGGATTGGCCGACAATATTTGTTTCATAGAGGCAAACATGGAACTCGGTGCGTGAAGGTAACCATTGGTCAGCTGTTGTTTTGCTGCCGTGATGAACTTGACGAACATTCAGGACGCCACTGAATAATGCAAAAATCTCATTCATATAAAATAAGCCATTTTTTAATTTTAACCTGCTGGCTCGTATCGACCGCAGAGGTAGAGGTGGCACAGTGTCGAGTTAGCGTGTGGCGGCATAGGCTGTGCCGGGTCCATTTTTCCCTAAATAATTGTACCTATCATAATATATCTACTAACCATTCAAATAGCGAAAATAAACATTTTTTCTTCTTTCTCCCAACTCTATTACAATTAGTAGTAAGTAATACATTGGAGGAAACTATACATTTCCTAAGTTGGCGAACCTGTATACGATCAAATTTGGAGGAATTTGGATCAGGTTTGGATGAAGGATTTACCTCACCTGCAAACTGGCAGCTTGACCTACAAAATTTCTAATTACATTTAGATTTCCAAGTATGACAGTAGACACAATGCCTTTGTTAAGCCTGACATTTGACATTTGCCATGTCGGTTGTTGCTCCAGGCCATTGGCATCGCCCTCAGGACAGGCACCCTGCACAGTGTGGCGGACGACACGTCGACTTAAGTAAGTCTTTGTTCTATACAGCCTAATCCAGGGTTTCCCAACCGGTGTGCCGCGGCCCCCCGCAAGCACCCATTTGGTGGGCCGCGAGGCTGTTCGCTCAGAAAAATAAATTTTAATAAAATGTAGATAAAATAGAATCGTCAACCAGACAAAACCATGCTAAACCCAAAAATTGCATTATGTAGTTATATGTATATACACCTGTACTCGTATGTATGTGATTCAAATTTATGTCATTTGGTTTGTGCTATGAATAATAATTTGTTCTTTGTAATATACAGAATATCATTAAAAATGCAAGTTTTATTTTAACATTTTGTGGGAATGGTAGGATGACAGCCAGGCGAAGATGGAGTAGACAGAAGGCATGCATTGTATAAGAAATAAAGACCTAATTTTCAACGCACCGTAATAGCAGATATTATGTATAATACATGTGCCTGCTTTATATTATTTATAGACCATGTAGGGCCGTCGACCATTTAAACATAGCCAAGGGGGCCAAGGGGGCAAAAAGGTTGGGAAACACTGCACTAAGTGAATAAAAAAAATTGCATTTGGTACAAGCACAAATTATATGAGTTATGTACAAAAATATAAATTATACTATGCTCCTATTTATTTTATTACAATCAATGGTAAAAAGTAGAGAACATAACTCTGGAAAACAAAATTTCATGTTGGTAATTGTATTCCTCGCTCCTCTCAGGATTCACCTCTAGAATCCCTCGCTGGCGGATCCAATTAGTCCCTATAATTAAATTCCCTTTTTTTTCACTGGTTAATATAATATTTATTTATCTCATACATTAAACTCAGACAGGCCTGCAAATTCTGGACTCGTGGTAATCCTATGTAAACACTAGTATTTGAATGCACGAGTAATATGAAACGAAAACATGAATACCAGTGGTCGAAATAGGTACAGCTAAAATGTGTACATGTGAGTGACTGATATGCCAATTTGATTTTTGTAACTTGAAGATTTTCAATTTGTCCAAATAAAAAAAATATTATAGGTTCATGCTGCTAGAGTGTCAATACATAATACAATTATTGTGTTCTTGTGCGTTTATTGTAAAATTAATGGTTTCTAATCACAGGCAGACGAAGACTTCCATGTGTTTGCATGAAAAATCCATATTCTAAAAAATGATTCTTTCAATCCAATATACAAATCAATAATATAATATAAAATGTTATTCAATAAATAGAATACAAGTTTTTAATTAAAATTTCGAAGTAATAAAAGGTATGTCCATGATATTATAATGCTCATGCTAAATGTGTTTTAGCAGTACCTATTCCGACCTCTGATGAAGTTTCAATGAGGTAACAATCCAAGCATTTCGTAATATTCAAACCTATCACGTATAAACTTGATCACTGACTCATTATTTGAACTCTGACTTTTTATTTAAGAAAAACCCCTGCTAATTTATAGTTTAATTAAATTCTTTAACTGTAATATATGTTACTTTCATTACTATAATAATACCTAATGTGTAAGGTATTTCCATTCGTTCAAGTGCAGTACGATTTTTTTTAATAGTGAAAAAGTAATTTTTGACAGAGTAATTTTTCATTGTTTATTTTTTCTCTTTGAATTCAGATTTGTATTGATATCTTTTTTATTCTTGATGAACGCACGATGATCTGATGCACACTGCCTACTGTGTGGGTTTAAACCTTGCGAAGCAATGCAGTTGCATAAACCGATTCCAACCCATGAAAGTGTATGGCTGACTAAGCCCCGCAGTAAGACATAGAAACGGAGAAAACTATTGACTAGTTTATGATAACAGCAGAACTTATCATTCAGTATCAAAGTTTACATGCTACCATCCCATATGTAATATGTCTGTTTGTAAAATGCTCTTCAAAGATTAATTTTTTTTCAGTTCGAGACTTCATTGAGCCGGTACAGACGTTTGACTACAACCATATGCAGAAAGAAGACAACAAAAAAGAAATAAGACCGGGCGACCGTTGGTCCGAACTGGACACGTACAACCAGCGCAGCGGCACCAAGGTCATCGACTACCAGAACAAAAGCCTGAACGATCCGACGGACGTAGGTAGAAGGCGATTCGAAAGAGATCACGACCGGAGGGACGATATCGCCGAAAGAAGAGATAGATTCGACGATAGGAGAAGGGATGAGCGTAGGGACGATCGCAGGGAGGATCGTAGAGACGATAGGAGGAGGGACGATAGGCCCGATGACAGAAGAAGGGATGACCGATTCGATGACAGAAGAAGGGATGATAGAATGCGACACGACAGGTATCGCGGACGCGACGGTCGTTCACCCGATAATCGGAGTCGGGAACGCTTAGATATGAGCCGAGGGCGAGATAGAGATCCGAAACGAGATCAAAGTAAAGATACTCAAAAACCTCGAGATCCCTCTGTAGAAATCATAAATTCGCCTAATCCCGATATTGTCAATACACCAATATCCACGAACAATAAGCCCCCCAATCCCGTCGTTATGATCGATGACCTGCTGGAGTCTCCAGGTCGAGACGTGCGGCCTGAGAAGATAGTAATTATTTTGAGAGGTAATGTTTTTAATTGAGAATATTTTTGGTCATTTTCGGTGGTGCCGCGACCAAAGTCTTACTGAAAAGTCTCAAATCTTCTTTCTCTCTTTTGCAGTCATTTTATTCGCCCCACTGCTGCGTACCGGCCTCTCCCATTTAAATGATACGAAAGGATTTTAGTCATACACTTCCAAGGTGACCAACCGGCTTGGAAAGTGGGTTTCCTCACGATGTTTTCCTTCACCGTAGTGTCAGCGGCTACTTAGCTCAAATTGTAAAATTATAAATATTCTGCTCCTAGTGGGTATCGAACCCGCACCTCCCGCTTGCGAGTGCTCCCGTGCTCTTGCCCGCTCGGCCAATCTGACACTCTTGAGTCTCAAATCAAGAAGAGAAAATATTGCTTCTGAAGTTATATCTGTATAACATGTTGTGTTGATGAATAGTGAAACATCCCTGCTATAGTATGTCTATTTTAACAAGCCAGTACTGATTGGAGAATAATAATTCATTGGCCCACCTAAACTATCTACAGATCGCCAACTCGCTGAACGCTGTCTCCGAGCTCATTCGTGTTGCGAACCGTGTGCTGTGCGGATGTGTGGCAGCTGTATTTGGCATTTTGTAAAAAAAAGTAGTCTTGTGGTTGATAATGCGTCTTTACAAAATCTAAGCATTCGGGAGGCGTGGTGGGGATAATGGACGGTGTCTCTGTCTTAGTGCTATGACAAATAAGGAATACTGGCTTGTTAAAATAAACAGACTATATAGTAAATTGTTAAAAGAAAATTAAAATCATAATCTTCATAAATATGTTGGGCATGTGGAAGAATTATTATTTCATAGTGATTCTTCTCTATTCTTCTCTTTTTGCACTAGTTAGTGGTTGCAATGGCATTCTATTTCTGTAATTCAGGCAGACTTAAAATTTTATAGGCGATTTAGTATGGAAATGTTAATAAGGTGTGAGTGAGAAATAGCGCTCGGAGAAAATAAATATTGTTGATTTAAGAAATTAAGGCACTCCACCTATCTACACGTCCGCACCGCAAAATCCTGGAATTTACTGCCTCCCAATGTATGGCAATTTTCAAGAGAAGTGTAAAAAGGTTACGCCGACGCGCATTCGAAACCCCTGTACGAAGCCAAATGCTCATGGGCGTCACCAGCTCCATGCGTGCTGATGGTGCCAAGTTTCACTCTGACCTTAATAACCACTAATGACATGGTTGGGTTTGTGTGTTTAAATAACTTATCATTTCAGGTATCCCCGGAAGTGGAAAGTCTTACCTAGCAAAACTAATAAAGGACCGAGAAGTCCAAAACGGTGGTTCGGCTCCAAGAATACTGTCCATCGATGATTACTTCATGCAAGAGACAGAGGTGGAAGAGAAGGACCCTACTACCGGCAAAATGGTGAGATGTTGTATAATTTTACATGGCCAAAATATTGAAAGGAGTAAATAACCTGATGACTTGTTCGTACATAGCCGTTCCTAACAGCATTCATTCAAATTAATTTTCATGCATAAAGATTAACTTGGGGCAAATGTGCAGAACCCGTAACCGACGAGCATTTATGAAGAATATTATGAGAGTTAAATTAGCGGCACAGTTGTGTCAAGATCGTGGCACGTGGAGATCCGTTGTCTCTGCCTACCCCACTGGGAAACAGGCGCGACGCTTTGCGACGTATGTATGTAAATATCAACTTTTATCTCGACTCTGGTGTCCCTGGGCCTCAATCAAAATTATCTCCGCATCAATTTTTTTTTCTTTCTGTCTGCCATCAGTTTAACTTTATCAGATTTTAATATCACGCATTGTCTCTTGGCAAGATACATACAACATTTACAACAGCTTCATCTTATTTTGTTTTCTTATTAATTTGATTGTATATTTTTTTCTGTGTTGAGTCGAAACTGTGCAATCGTGTACACATTTTTTCTTTTGTATATAAGACAGCGGGCACATTGGTCCCCAGATTTCAGACCATGTCTCGGGTATTTTCTGGATTTCGTAAATTTTTGGATTTTGTTGTACTTTATGTGCGTGCTGCATGAATGATACCGTGCGACGTCCTTGGTGGCCGTGAAGCTAGACTGTCTATGCGTTTTGGTGCTGATTTTGGAAAGCGTTGGTTTCTCATTAATTTCAATATTTCTTTTTCCATGCCGCCTCTATACATAGCAACAACAAACCGTACTCCAATGTCTGTATGTCTTCTGAATTGGCATCCTGAAGGCATGGTGGAATATACAAATAATGCCATTCAGTCTTGTGTTTTTTTTTGGACAAGCGAATATAATATTAATTTGAAGGACGCCGTCGTGTCACAGCCACTGAAAGCCATTTTCATATGCTTCTTATTTTTCAGGCTGTTGGTACACAGTCTTTCAGCAACTTTACCTCTACCTCTATCTACTCTCTCCCAGGTCCTCGTGGTGGTTTGGAAATAACTGTAAAATATTATTATTATAACCCAATTGTTTTAACTTTGCACTTTAAGGTATCAAAAAAGTTAGGTTAAAACTAACTAAAATGTTGACGAAAAGATCTAACTATATTTAAACAGCCGTAGGCAGTCATATTGTCAAAATCGTCCAATTTTTCATCGCGAAAGAAGTACCTAGAAACACTTGAACCATAAAAAAATACATTGAATAGAGAAGGTTCCATTATAAACTCTTTATCTGGCAGAATTGTTGAAAATCTTCTAGAAACACAGAAAAAAAATGGCAAAAATAGCTTTAGAAAAAAATCTTTCATTCGCAAGGTTTCAGAATTTTGAGTCACAGCTATCTTATTTTTTGCAGTGAAGTGCCGCAAATCTCAAGAGCACTTGCGTACTCCTAGATATGACGTACGGATATACGTCATGACCAGGAAGTACGCTAAAATCCTCCTCTTTCTGGCGTCTCTCAAGAAACGTCACTCATACGTTATTCACACTGACAATCAATCTTGGAAATTTGAATAAAAAAGCTTAAAAATAAAACAGTTTTTTTTTTATTACAACTCACACGGATGGCTACATCACCAAATGCACCAGTTTTCTGGTATCAGTGATGACAGCCTAAACACCTTGGTGAATTATGTAGGTAGGTGCCATATCAGTGCTTTCGTCGATTCCAGCCGGCTACACTAAACTGGACGGAAAACACAGTTAAACATAGGTGGAAAATTAAAAATTTATCCCGATAGGTGGCGTCTTGTCGTTGGTGCCAATCTATCGGGCACTTAGTACAAAGTAAGTTTGGTTTAAATTGTTTCTTTAAATTCAATTATTCATGTTTTATAGCAAATTATTATTTATTATTCGTATAGTGATCAGCGAAATATTACCGTTGATATGGATGGCGATGATAAAAGAACTGCTTTTTTCCTTTTGTCAAAAATTTATTTTGCGCAACGCTTCTTTTAACTCCGCCACAAACAACAGGGAATTTAACGTTATGTGTTGCAATAGATAATACTATGGTTAAAATTCAAAATAAATCAATACAAATATAAGATCATAAATTCATGAGTACCAGCTATGGTGGCGCCATCTGGACTTCCCCTATAATTCGCCATCCGGTGAGGAGTATGCGACGCGATTGCACTTTCGAGATAATATTATACAAGTAGGTACAAACATTCAGGGCCGGGCCGGTACAGTGCCGTGTACTTAAAAGAATGACCCCATTGCATCGTTTCCAATGCATGTCGTAAAAGGCGACTAAGGGATAAGGACAAGATGCCGTGCTAAAGGGCGACAAGCTCGCCACCTCTCACCTTGGCACGATACTAATACCCATTAGGTGGGTCTTCGTACCTTAATGTGGTCGCCGGTGTTGTGCTGTAATCTACCCAACTTCATGCAGCACAACACCGATTGCTCTGCTTACCCCAATTCTCGGGATTTAGCGTAAGTGATATGTATGTATATGTATGTATGTATGTATCCACAATAATCTGACATCAAGTTCGTTGTTTATCAAATTCTGCTGTTTTATGTGACAGACGGGCCACAGCTGCAATAAAATTAAATAAAGTTCTTGAATATAAGACACTGACCGCGGCAAACAGCTCCTCCAGTACGTTGTCTTCGTCGTAGATGGTGGAAGTCTCGGACATGTCTCCGTCGGTGTTGTCTGACTTGCGTGACGATGGACCGGCCCGCATTTTCGCGCCGCGCTGCTCTTCACCTGTCATAAACCATTTATCTATATTATTAATTAATTGTGGCAGTGAATTTTGGGTTTGGCAAGATTCACATTAAAATAAAATACCTAAATGCAGTAGAAATGCGGTCAGTAAGTTCAGTTTGCAATGAGGAAGTTTCCTGTCAAAGAAAATTATATAAATTTCATCAAATCTATTTTTATATACATATAGTCCCCATTACGCAAATTAGATGGGAAGTAAAATCGGATATAGCCCGCATCAACAGTGAAGTCATTATGTTAACCCTTTGGCTATTTAAAGGTGAAGGAAAACACCGTGAGGAAACCTATACACTAACAATACGAATGTGTTGTAGTGTATAAAAGTTGACTGGAAGAGATTGCCTCCGGTAATAAGTCCGCCTTCTGCTAAACAGAAAGTCTATATTTATTTTATATTTTAAAGTGTCGATCAAATATTTTCAAGAATGCGAAGTCCTGTCGACTTTATTTATTTGTCAATATTTTGTATCTTTAAGAAATGTTTAAATTAAAATCGAGATCTCAACGATTGTACGTACAACGTTAGAAGCTTAGACTTATCACTTATTTAATCAAAGCAATATACAGGCAGACAAACCATCACGCGTAGGCGGAAAGAATTGAGCGCCATATTTCACGTTCCTGACTTACATTTCTACATCTACCGTCATATCTCTTCATGCATGCATCGCCCATTCCGTAAAATGGCATAACAGACATAAATAATCTCATACTATGACTAGACCACCTACCTAGTATTTCAATTCAATTAATTTTCATTATACTTACATACTCGTACTTCTAAACGAAGTGAACGAATTTGTATATCTGGGGAAATGTTCACACGGGATAGAAAGTGTGAAGGAGATGTGGTAATGAGACTGAAAACAGGAAATCAAATGAATGGAGCCTTGCACGCTATTACTAACACCCAAATTATGTCCAATGGGGCTCGTTTGGCTGCCCATGGTGGAGTGATGTACAGGAGTGAATGGCAGACGTAGCGCGAAAGCAGGATAAATACTGTTGGGAATGCGCGCGTTGAGGAGCGTATGTGTGGAGTCGCAATGAAAGATAGATTGAGAAATTGTGAAGTGCGAGAGCTTTGTGGTCTGAAAGAAAATATAGTGACAAGGTTTGAGAAAGGAATGCTTCGGGGGTTCGGTGTTTCGGTCAAGTTGGAAGAATGTATGATAGAAGACCAACGGAAGAATTTTTTGTAAATAATGTGAGTGGAATAGTCGGTAAGGGTCGCCCTAGACGCGAGCACATAGAACAGATCGAGCATGTGTTAAAAAAGGGGTACGTGCACAGTACCCGTAACCTACGAGCATGTATGAAGATCATTGTGAGAGTGCAAGAAGCGGCAGAGGTGTGTCAGGATCGTGGAACTTGAAGATCCGTTGTCTCTGCCTACCCCATTGGGAGACAGACATGATGCAATGTATGCATGTACTTCTTCAATTTGTGTTATTAATAATTAATAACGCCTTACAGGTAGGGCGTTATTAATTCCTTATTGTACATATTGAGATTGAGAGGCGTCTTCCTGAGATGAAAGCAATGGTCTTGCCCGCCCCTTAAACCAAACATAATAGCCATTTTATAGCCCCGCGGAATAACAGCGACGGACGTCTAGTAATCTGTCTGCTCAGATTGTCGTATGTATTGAATACTTGTATACCATATATAGTAAATGACCATTTAGACCTAACCAGTCAAATGCCAAACAATCTGTACAATCTGCCCATATTGTCATTTTATATGTACACGGTGTTAAGTAAAAGGTACCTACTACTACCCAAAGGGGGCGACTCTGTACATGCAAATGAACAACTTTTATTCTACGATTTTTGCAAACTGAGCAAACAAATTTTTTGCTTAATACAATGTTTAAATACCTACTCTCAAAATTTATGGAAATATTAAAAAAAAAATGCGTCTTAAAACATGTTCTTTTATGAACCTGTGTTCAGTAACAGTGTGCTAACACAGAGTGTCAGATTGGTTGAGCGGGCAAGAGCACACCTCTCAAGCGGGAGGTGCGGGTTCGATACCCACTTGAAACACAATATTTATAACTTTAGAATTTGTGCTAAATGGCCGCTGACATTCCGGTGAAGGAAAACATCTTGAGGAAATCCTCATCCAAGCCGGCTGATCTACGTGGAAGAGTATGACTAAAATACTCTTATATAATGTAAATGAGAGAGGCCTGTACCCAGCAGTGGGGCGAATAAAATGGCTGTAAAAAGAATAAAAAGTTCAGTATCAGATTCAGATATTTAACACCGTTTGTATTAAATACTTGTACGCAATATAAATGCGTATTCAGTCAATGCTAAAAACGCGCGCTCGCCGCAGAATGCAGACTCCCAGTAATAAAACGTTGTATTTCCAAAATGCTGGTTTTCCGTTCGCTACGGCGCGGCGCGGCGTCGTATTCGTATCTAAACGACACTTGCTGAAGGCTCGCCCATAAAGAGATAACGCGTCGAAGAAAAACGACGCCAGTGTTTTCGTAATCGGTTTAAGATAGTGGCAGAATGCGGCGCCGAACAAAGGGATCAGAGAGCGCAGGCTCTCAAACTGTCGCACTATAGCGGACGCGGCCGAGGGTCATTCATTCAGTAGACTATATGCTAACCTGCAATACGTAATTTGAATTGCATTTCTAATACGCTTAGAAGTTCTATTTTGACGTGTGTTCGATGAACGTCTTACGTTTTGTCCAGCGGGTCGTCTGGAAAGTTGATGCAACCACCGAAATGTAAACGTAATTCAATATCTACTTTCACCAGCTTCGTGTAACTTATCCAAGAAAGTTGGACTAATGTAATGTAAACATTCTTTAAGAACAATTCGGCGGCAACACATATACATTAGTTATGTTTGGAAAATATTATTAACAAAAAGTTATGAGACTTTGAAGAAAGATATGAAATGTTTTATGAATGTAAAAAAAAAAACTTTTAGTAGTATCTCGCCTTCTATACACCCTATGTTTCTTAGAAAAAGCGGAAAAATGTTATATCAACTGAATATCAATGTGAAAAAGCGTACCAGTGTGCAGCGAGTGAGTAAAAGGGCGTAAGAGCTACAAGCAGTGCTAAACGCCGTCGGAAATGTGCTTATAACTCACAATGTTTTTAACTGAACGAGCTGAAATTCAATAATATGT
>WYDE02034304.1:0-12626 GCA_009867175.2 Adela reaumurella | reverse complement strand
TAAATTACCTCCAAAAAAATTTTTTTTATGAAAAACTGTTCACTATCAGATACAAAATCACCGCTACAAGTCAGTTCAAAATCGGCTAACACAAATCGTTACAACCTGTATTTCTTAAAATAATCATGACCAAGTGCATAGTATTTTTGTTAGAATATTATTTCCACTGAACTGAACACTAACTCCTATTTAATTCGTCGACGGTTCGTAACTAGTAGTTTCAGAGTAGATAGTCCGTCCCTGTCGAAGCCACAATCAGGCTGAGTGGCGGTAGCCGGATTACAAGCGCGGTTTACTGCTCCGGCGGACGTGGACACAGTATCTACATTCTACAACAACAACTTTATAATACATTAACATTTTAGAAATTGTCATGCTTCTGTGAGCACAAAGAAGTCCGCCCTTTTACTGGAAAGTAAAGTTTGCATCATCACAGTCATACAGCTAACCAAACAGACAATGTATCGTGTCGTGACGTGAGTCGTGACAATCATGATCGTGTGTGGCGATGTACCAAGCGTACTACAACCTAACAATTTCTGTATTTATTGACTTCCAATCGTTCTTAGACAAATTTTGACTATCTTTTTCATGAAAGCGGCAGAACATAATGAGATGAATGCACCACAGTTGTACCAGGAAACATATTTCGTTAGCTTAAATCCTACTGTAATATATGAAATATAATCGCAATTTTTAAATCAATTTTTTTTCCGAATTGTGCAAGTTACAGAAACTGTGAAAGAGGAAATTTTTAAGAAACTCGATTCGGACAAATTATTGTTTTTAGTTCTTTATTCAGCATTCTTATGGTAGTTTTGTGTGCTTACGGTAGTACACTCACTACACTTGAATTTGCCAAAATATTACATTTTACATCCGGTTCGATTAAGCCCCCGAAGAAAAACCGGCACGAAACTTCGAAAAAATTTTTAAACGTCTTTCTTACAATACGTTGTGAATCCCATTTCTCCATACATATACCCAGAAATTGATAGATGTTAATATCAATTTAGTAAATTTCAAGTTCTCTCATGGGGCACGGAGTCAAGCGCCTCTTATAGTCTTTCCAGGCAATAGACGGTTTCTTTTGCTGCGGCGGACCTGCTTACAAACGGCCATATCAATAAGAAGAAGCTCCTCTGTACCACGAAACTCTTTCCGACATCGATTCTGTGTAGCCATATATTATTTCTAATAATTTGAATATAGATTTTGTTTGCCAGAATGGATGTCAGCAGCCTGTGTGTTGTAGGCAAACATGTAAAGGGCCTGTAGTTTTTTAGTTCCACGGTATTGACTTGTGTAGTGCGCCTCGTGGTCAAGAAAACCGACTGTCAAGAGCATTTCGGTCTGTAATCCGTCAAGACCTGGTGGACTTAGGCTTCGACGTATTGCAGAATTTACATCCTCTTTGGTGATAATAGTCTCTGCCGTTGGACTTATCTGCTGGCACGCATGCTCGACCACTTCCATCCATTCGCCCTCAACATGACAGACGAGATCCGACCATTTTTTTTATTGAAACTGACATGGATGGCTACATTACCTAATGAACCAGTTTTCTGGTACCAGTAACGTCAGTCTAAACACCTTGGTGAATTATGTAGGTAGGTGCCATATTACCGCTTCCCTCAATTCCAGCCGCTACACAGAACTGCCTCTCCAGAACTGGTTATTGGATTCTGTAGTTTGTCGGGTTTCGTCTAAAGTTATTTTTGGGGTCACCCTTCTTTCATCATTCTGGAACTGACTATTCTATTGGAACCGATCGACACGTCTTATATAGCGGCGGATACGTTGGGCCCCCGCACTCGTCAACACGCTCCGTGACAAGAGCGTAGAAATTTGACTGACTTCGGCTTTTTTGGCCTCTCCAAACGCTCTTGCCACGAAGCGGAACACTCTAAGGCTAGTATTGCCAGACCTGAAGCAGTGCAGCTTACCAGTGAGGATTCTCACCTCGTCGATATGCCTCTGCATTCTCATTTTACCATGAGGGTATCGCAGAAGCCGCGCGTCTTCTCTCTGTTCTATGTGTGTTTTTTATTTTGAGACCAGCAAGTCGACAGGAGGCAACCGCCCCGCAACAAAAGTACAGAGTGCGTATCGGCGTGGTTTTGCACTATTATGAATATGATATTTGAGATGTTAATTCACCATCCCCACCAGTGCAATTTTTTATTATTTGTGGGCAAACCTCTGTATCCGCGGCCTAGATTGTGTAGGTGTGGTCCGAAACTCTAGAATCGTAAATAAATAAATAAATAAATATAGACTTTTCTGCTTAGCAGAAGGCGGACTTATTGCCGAAGGCAATCTCTTCCAGTCAACCTTTATACACTACAACACTGTCGTGTTGTTAATGTATAGGTTTCCTAACGGTGTTTTCCTTCATCGTAATTTTGCACACAAATTTTAAACGTCTGCTCCAGAATGCTTCACATTCGCTTATCATACTGGGTACTTACCTCAACTTCTGTGGCTCCCCCACCATCCTCAACACAAAGTGAAATTGGTGAAATAGTTAGCCCATCCTCCTAATATACTGATGTTGAAGCACCGCGTGCTGATCTCGGGGCGGGCTGGGCGTGTGCGGCCGATTATTGATAATAATTATTCTTGTTATGAATATTGTGCACGAGATGCTTACAATTCCGTAGTTGAAATTTTCACGTTTTGTAAAAAAGTAAGAAAAAATACTCACCCTATCACGCCGCAATTAGTCCAAGAAAAAATATATAACAACAATCCTTCGAGCGGCGCGCGGTAACTCCTTCTGTATCTTCAATTTACTGTGTCCCCTAGCACCCCTTTCCATGGCTCTCGTTTCTGCCGATCCCCTATTTAGAGTGCCTTGCCCAGGCCGTCGCCTGCAGTTAAATAAACCATTGACAGTTGGAGTTAAATTTTACTGCAAGGAGTTAGATCGAAACATTTTATTGGCTGAGCGAAGCTAAGCCTAACTTGACTAGGCTCAAAACACCTTTGGTGCATGTTTGTTTCTTTGTCTGTCTGTTTGTCCGCACATCTCCTTCTTAACGGTTTGGCCCATCGGACTGAAATTTTGTAGGTTGATTCTATATGCCAATAGATCACAACACCTCAATTTTCAACTTCCTATAACAACTACTGGCAAGAAACTTCTCTGCAAATTTTTCAACGCTCCTCACGAGTATCGCGGAGCATGTTAGGAGCTGTTCAAAAATTATGTCACACTTAAATCATCACATAATTCACCAAGGTGTTTAGACTGACATCACTGGTACCAGAAAACTGGTGCATTAGGTGATGTAGCCTTCCGTGTCAGTTTCCATACATATTGCATAGAGTATACATATTGTTGCAGTAAATAACGTTTGAAATATTATTTTTAGAAATTTCCTTTAGGTAAATCACCTGATAGTACAAGTAGAGATATTTTATTTTACGAAGGCACATAAGATTTGAAGGCGGTTTGGAGTGCCATTGCACTTGAAATAAATACATCACTAAAGTGCAATGGCACTCCCAGAAACTGCTCAGTCATCATCATTCTCATGTGCCTTCATAAAATAAAATACCTCTACCTACATGTATAAAAAATAGATAATTTGCATATCTATTCCCTTTAGGGATTCTTACTAAAATCAAAGATCATTTCTAACCAACTTAATCATCACAGAACACCTATAAAATCAACGAGAAACCACATTTACGCCAGCAATAAGTCAAACTTCGCATAAATCACTCTAGTAGCGATCAAAGGAGCTTAACATAATATTCAGTGTGCTCTGGAATACAGAATATTAAGTAGAAGATATTATTTAGAGTAGAGTACTAAGAGTATGGAGTATGTGTAGAGTCACAATGAAAGACAGAATGATAAATTGTGAAGTACGAGAGCGTTTTGTGGTCTGAAAGAAGTTATAGTGACAAGGATTGAGAAAGGAATGCTTCGGTGTTTCGGTCATTTTGGAAGAATGAATGATAAAAGACTATCGAAATAAATTTTTGGAGCGATTGTGAGTGGAAGAGTCAGGAAAGGTCGCCCTAGACGCACGTACCTAGAACAGTTCGTGCATGTGCTCTAAAAGGGGCAATTGCGCAGTACTCGTAACCGACGAACATGTATGAAGAATATTGTGAGAGTGCTAGAAGCGGCTGAGGTATGTCAGGGGGTCTACGTGGTATTATCACATGAGCGAGTGAAGAGACATCGCCACAATTTCAACCAATCAGACTGGCGGTGTCGTGAGATCTCGCTTGCTTTAACACATACGATTGACTGAAATCTCTTCACTCACTCGAGTGATATTACGCCGGTAGTAGGGCAGGATCGTGGCACGTGGAGATTGCTTGTCTCTGTCTCTGTCTTGTTTCCCACTTGGAAACAGGCGTGAGCTGTGTATGTATAATTGTTGTGTGCAAATGTAATTTGCATTGAGCATTGAAATACGACAGATGTATTCATCTGTGGTAATTTTTTTTTGTATAAACTATGACACATCAGGATTACTACAACAGTTGTTAGGCTTATAACGTAAGCGGTGCAGCCGATCATGAAGCGATGATTACATTGACCCGTCCCGCCCTTATTTTATTGACTTCAAACTAGGGTATCAAATCAACAAAGTACAGAGCGAAAATTGATTATACTTAAGACGCTCATTGAACCACTATCACTGGCGTTCCTCGTTCTAAAACTCGAGAATTATATTAGAAAAATTGCTATATAAAAGTGTTATTCCGTACATTTTGAATGGTATCAAGAATGAATTCAAGATTGGTTCAAGAAGAATGGTTTCAAGAATCTAGCTTGCCAAGATC
The DNA here is from genome assembly GCA_009867175.2 of Adela reaumurella. NCBI lineage: Eukaryota > Metazoa > Arthropoda > Insecta > Lepidoptera > Adelidae > Adela > Adela reaumurella. Next base: position 7,817 of record WYDE02034304.1, on the reverse strand, counting down.
GACGTTAAGCTCATACACGGAGAGAGCTTCAAAAGCGTCACTCGAGGCATGCTACAGTATATGGATAGGTAGAGATAGGGCTGTCGAGGGCGGGACCAGCAATAACAAATCTCCACGTACTAGTTATCACAGACTTGCTGATGAGGGCCTGCAGCGGGTCGAAACATAGTGCGCAAAGGAGTCTGGCGGCGCCGCCTGGTTGACCCGACCTCTATCGACACCCTTTTCTATTGCCAATGGGCCCGGATATGTTCGGTGAAGCCATTGAGTGCTGAGTTTAACACCTTCCTGTCAGTTATTTACCTTCATCATTAGAACTATTCGTTTTTCTATTAATTTATTGTTGCCTGAAAGAGTAATATAAGAATAAGCAGATTGTAAACCGAATAATATGCTTCTTATAACTGTTCCACAATTTTCTGTATAAGACACATACAATTTTTGCACTTAAAAATGCATTGCACTCGAGAGTGGTGGTGGTGAATGAATAGAAAACGCACTAAGCGACAGCTGGGATGCGAGCCATTATCAGCCTAATGGCTATAATTCCAACTGTAATTTCACATCTCAAAGACACAATCAGAGGTTCCATTACAAACACAGTTTTCATGCTCTCTCGACTTTCTGTCTAAAATTGTGAGAAAAAGATGTTTCCTGGGATGCCATGCTCTGGTCCCCTTTGTAAGGAGAGGTTTGGGCGGTCGGAACGCAGCTTATAATCCGGGCTCATTGGCATAAGAGGGTGTAAATCGAGGTCAGGGCTAGAGAGTGGCTGTTCTAGTACTCCAGAATGGTTGACATTTCGGCCCACGTCAGGCTTCATCAGCTAGTCAGCGATGAATGGGACATGGAGAAGGACCAGTCCACCATCTTAAATAGACGCTTTCAGAGCTCTCTCCATGTTAGCTGTGAAGCTTAGCGCTGTTCTTGACATTAAATATTTGTCGCATAAAACTCTTGATAAATAGACAGGCATTTATTTATTTATTTTTTAATTTATTTATTTCACTTCAAATAAAAATCTTACTGAAATATATATAGTTGGAGTGAAGGCACCAATGGACTTTTGTCTGTGTCGGTGCCTCCAAGTTTACAATTTACATTCATACACACTTTACAAAAATTGTAGACTTAACTAAGAAAGAAAGAAACATAACTGAGAAAAATAACAAATCTTCCTATAAATATAATTATAATGTGTGATCGAACCTCCTATCTCTCGCAAACTATTCTAACGTCAGCGCTCGGAATCACCGCTTTACCAGTTCAGCTTTGCGTTAACGCCCAAAAAAAAAAAAAAAATTTATTTTTTTTCATTGGCCGTTAAGAATAATGTGCAAAACCTGGACAGGTCACCTTGATGCAGGATCGAACCTCCTCTGTCTTGCAAACTATTTGAATGCTTAATGCACAACGACACCGCTTTGCTGGTTACGCATTATTCTTAACAAATGCAATAAAAAAATTATTCTGTGGATGTTTGTAGTTTATTAGATTTTCGACTCTAGAAGTAGGATGGTAATAACCCCTCCAGGGTTCAGTGTTGACAGATAGGGGACGCGTGTGAATGTTGGCGCGTCGCCAACGGCGAGGTATAGCCCGCTCAATAAATACGTTCCGCTCACTTTGCCAGCGATGTCCAGTTTTAAGTCCGCAAAGTTCAAAAGTGATTCATGAATTCATTATGAATTGGACTGAAAATTATAAGGCAGATGAGATGTTATGAATATCTGTTGGTTGTATAATTTTGATTTGTGAGATTTTGGTTGTCATATTCATTATATAGTCACTGAGTGTTTAGATTTAAAAACAAATTAAAAAATTTAAAAAAAACCCTCGACGGATGTAAAAATTGTAATGTGAAAAATTTTTTTTTGGTTTATTTACATTGCTTAGTATGCAAGTCGCTTACTGAATCTTAATCAGAAAAATACGGAAAACAAATGAAGAAAAACGTCCGAATCGGGGATTTGAACCCGGGTCCTTAGGCTTTAGCTGCCATACTATGATACCAACTTCGCAAATGTAAAAAAAAAATTACATTGGAAATCTCAGGAGTAGTTTCTAGTGTCGTTTATGTTAAGTATGATCTTAACGGCGACAACATACGGTTGATAATCAATCGATGTAGACTACTTCGAACGCTGAGTGAGCGTTAAGAAGATCGAGATGAATACAGCAACAAAGCAATATAGTTTATTCAAGTTTAGTAAGTGTGGAGTTGGCGCTCCTGGTCTTTGCCTATCCCTCCGGTGATGGTATGTACATAGGTATTTAAAATACATTCTTTATTATGTATTTTATATTTTCGCAGAGCGGTTCCAATTAAAAACGACCCTCGTGTTTTGAGATTCTAAATTATAAGACACAATATTTTTCTACCTGTTACAAGGCCGCTTCCAGTGGTCCTCTTAGTGTAGTCAACCAATTCCAAACAGTCGCCATAATCAAATGTCACGGGATTTGCGTGCAGTGGACGAGGTTATATCGGTCGTTGGGCCAGTTGAATGGCAACACAAATACTAACATTCAGATTTGTGCATGAAAATACGCGTCCAGTTCAGACGAATGCCCAAGAGGCATTAAACTCGCCTATTTGTAACCCTGAAATTAGATTACATTAAACATTAAATTCATTCATTCATTCATACTTACTAAAGGATAACTTTTTCTTTCTTTGATATTGTGGAATCCACCAACCGCAGTCTACTAACCTTTCTGTGTTGTGTATGAATCCCCATCACGGTAGGCTGTTGAAGCTGTACTCTCATGTGTCCATTTGCATTGCAGATCTGTATTGTCTGTGCGAAATTAACTTCGATACTGCATTTTTAGTTTTCAAATTAATTTATTTAATATTGTACACATCATGAAAGTTGGAGCACGCGCGTCCTACACTGGTGGCCATGGACAGGTAGGCGAAGTGTGGGAAGACCACCTGCTAGGTGGGACGACGACATCAGGTACGTCGCGGGCAAACAATGAAGTCGTGTTGCCGAGTGCCGGGTGGATTGGAAACAAATTGGAGAGGCGTATGTCCAGCAGTTCAACGCTGATGATGATGATGACATAATAAAAAACAATTTACATATTCGTACAGGACGGATGTCGACCTTTCATTGAATTGTAAGTCATGCATGCGACTGTACGTGCATCTATACGGATTTGAGACAAAATGTAGAATTCTTAGTATCAATAATAAATAAATAAATACATAATTATTAAATATAAAATTAATATCGGTGAGAAAGTTGTAATATCCTTAAACTTACAACTATTCTAGGAAACTTGTAAGTATCCGGAAATTTGTCAAACAGCCTTTTAATTTACATGTTTCGAGATGTCAGAAAACCTACAAGTTTACGAACCCGCGTCAGTAAACTTGCAAGAGGAGATAATTTCTGACATATTTTGCATTACATTGGTACCGTGTGGAATAGGTACTTAAAAGAATGCCTCCACTGCATCTCCCATGCATGTCGTAAAAGGCGACTAAGGGATAAGACAAGACAAGATGACGTGCTAAAGGGTGACAGGCTCGCCACCTCTCACTTTGGCACGGTAATTCCACCGAGTGATGCAGCAGGTGGGTCTTCGTGCCTTACATTCTGCTTGATAGAAATATTTTCCGAATACCTTGCGAAATGTGGTAGTCAGTGTTTTGCTGTAATTTACCAGAGTTCTTGCAGCACAACACCGACTGCTCTGCTTACGATGCTCCGATTGTCGGGATTGAGCGCGAGTGATATGTATGTATGTACATGTTTTTTTCATTATTTCATGTGGTAAAAAATATATATTATAATGTTGGTGAGAAAGTTGTAATATCGGATTATGTAATTATGTCGGAGTCCAACGCACGCGTGGTGCTGGAAGCGCTGGAGATAATCCAGGACGCTCTCAGGACTCTCCAGGCCGGCCAGGACCCAACGCATGTCCTCATCGAGGGCATAACAAGGATACTTGGCATCAGCCCCAGTGCGTAGGGTGCTACCCACTCCAGGACAACCAAGCTGGATAAAAATAGAGTACCCAGTCTCTGCAGCAGTGACCAGCCCGCAGATGCGGGCTGCGATTGTAGCCTCAGAAAGGAGGCCAGGAGGCCTCGAACCTGACTACCTCGGAAGGGGTGTGCGAAGAAGGGTGTGAAAAGCAGGACGAATGAAAGAATTTTGACAAACCTTTGTATAGTGACAGAGTATATCACGGAATAATACAATATAAACACTTACACAAATAACAAAAAACACGCAGACAAGGAAGCGAACAACCGTTAGTAGTGCACTAAATGCCTATCAGCAAATAAAACGTATCAACTAGGTCATCACCACAACATCGTACAGGTACTGGGGTTGGCATTAGCTTCAGCTCTTTGGCGCCCGATTCGATTCACATAAGTGGGCCCAATCAATTATTTAAGCTTTCCGTTCTTAGGGTCCTCTTAACTAGATTAACCTGGAAGGCCAATTCCCATTTGACCTGGCGGGATAGACAACGACTCGGCACGATTATATGCTCAGTTGGAACCTTTAACGGAAATCACGAACTATGTTTCATAGACGCTTCGACCGACCTTCATTCAGTGCGGTGGTACCAACCCGGGTGGTTTTACCCTACCACCATGTAAGGAGAGGAAAGGGACCTACAGTTTAACGTGGAATCCAAACCACGACCAGCGTCAACGGTCACCCATCCAAGACCTGACTGCGCTCGGCAGTGGCTTAACTTCGGTTACAGAATACCGGATATCGCAACCGCTGAGCCAACGACGCCGACGAACCCACTGCACAGACCCCGAGTCCTATACGTATCTGCGCATACAGAATGCGGCTGAACCGCAACCAAGACATCACTGGCGCCGTGCGGTGATGTAGCCTTCGGAGAGGCAACGATTGGAGGTGTCAAATTATAATGTGGCGTCAGTCATACATATCAGGTCTGGCACAGCCCACTTCGCAAAAAGCTAAACAAATTATGATATGGCAAATGCTATAATAAAAAGAAGACATGAGGCACTCAGCCCCAATACTGTGTAATTTAAGTATAAGTGTGTTTAAAGGATTAGGATTTTTATAAAGTTTGTGTAAAGGGCTGATATATTCCAGTAGGAATGAAGTCCTCTAAACAATAAATAAAACAAAAAAAATATTCCTGGCAGTAGTAATCCATGCCATTTTCGTGTTTTACGTATTATTCCGTGTAGCCGGCTGCCATGGGAACTACCTAATTCACCACGGAGTATTAGGCTGACATCACTGGCGCAGTGCGGTGATGTAGCCTCTTCCTTCGTCTTTATTCGTAGCAGTAGCATGTGATTTTCCAAAAAAATAATTTGTCGAAATTCTTGATGACAGTGTTAGTCGATGTTGTGTTGTAACTTTAATAATTTTACGACGCAACTTTGATTTATCTGCTTACACTTAATATGTCAGTATGTCTTCATATCATAACAGAGTCTGAACAGACGAGTGTCGTTTCTTTGTTCGAGTATATAGATACATATGCGAAAATTGTTTGTTCAGAAACTTCGGTCACAGTTCTGTCGCTCCGGTCGGAAAGTGCGGCCGTATCCTGTTTCAGAACTGAGCACTGTCCGCAAAAACGCTGGGAGACATCTACCTCTCACCTTGGCACGGTACTTCCACCTAGTCATGCAGCAGGTGGGTCTTCGTGCCTTACATGCTGCTTGATGTCCGAATACCTTGCGAAATGGGGTAATCGGTGTAGTTTTTTTTTTTTTATTGAAACTGACACGGTTTGGCTACATCACCTACAATCCGAGATGTGAGCCCATAACTGAACTAGGTGCCATGTCCCTTTGATAGTGCCGGCTACACTGAACTGGTCGGAAAATACAAACTATTTACATAGCCGTTTCGACCGACGTTTCATTCAGTACGGTGGTACCAACCCGGGCGGGTTAAACCGGTGTAATTTACTGGAGTTTAGCAGTACAACAACGTTAGCTCTGCTTACCCCGATTTTCGGGATTTAGCGTGAGTAATGTGTATGTATGTATGTACATCTATTGAGTCGGCGTGTTGCCCGACCGCGTTTTCTGGGCTACATATGCTGTAATATTATTAGAGTGATTTTTGGCGATGTAGCTACGGGTGTTATATTTAGAGTGGTGAAAGTAAGAAACTGTAATAAAGTTAAATATTATTATTATATATTATATTGTGTGTATTTATTTTAAGTGTCAGATTAGACGAGCGGGCAAGAGCACGCCTCTCAAGTGGGAGGTGTGGGTTCGATCCGCAATGGGAGAATAATATTTATAACTTTAGAATTTGTGCTAAATGGCTGCTGACTCTCCGGTGAAGGAAAACGTTGTGAGGAAACTCACTTCCAAGCCGGTTGGTCACCGTGGAAGTGTATGACTAAGTCATCTCCTGTGTAACGCCATCTATGCCACCCGCCGGAAGCCAGCCAGCCAGCGAGCCTAGCCCTACACTCGCCCAGCCAACCAGCCAGCCAGCCATTCAGCCAGTCATTCAGCCAGCCATTCACCTAGCCCGGTGGTGGGGGGAGCGCCATTTCAGCCTATATAAGACATTGCAACATTTCACTCGCTCTCTTTACCGTTCAGAACATCCACACTCACACTGCCAACACTGTGGTAAGGTAAACCTTTTCCTGGAATAAAATAATAAATTGAACCCCAATCTTTTTATTCAGCGATATTCCTTCTGACTCCCGTCACACCTGTTTAATGTGATCCCTCCACCCCCTTTCCACCTTCGTACTACGCGTACTGGGCAGGGATTGCATCCCTATACGATAGAATTACCGTGGATGCTTACGAAGCGGTCCTGCAGATCTTTCATCTACAGAACTTGTAAACTCTGGAACGCTCTCCCTGCCCACATATTTCCCTACATGTATAGTCTCGAGTCCTTCAACAGGGGCGTGAATAGGCACCTGTCAGGCCGGCATGGCATTCGCAATCCCCGCTAAGACCGAATGTCCATGGGCGTCGTTAGTCTCCTTTTGGGTGGCTCGGCGCCATATATCGCGCTCTCAATAAAAAAAAATCTCATATCATGTAAATGTGAGAAGTCTGTACCCAGCAATGGGCCGAATAAAATTGCTGAAAAGCATGTATTTTATTAATGGAGACCGACACATCACCTAATGCATCAGATTTTTTTGGGCACCAGTTTCGTCAGTCTAATGCACCTTGGTGAATTAGGTAGGTGCCATGTCAGCGCTTCTCTCAAATTGAACCGCCTACATTGAACTGGACGGAAAATACGAACTATTTTTCATAGCCGCTTCGACCACCTTCATTCAATGCGGTTGTCCCAACCCAGGCGGGTTTAACCCTACTACCATGTAAGGAGAGGAAAGAGGACTACAGTTTAACGTGGAATCCGAACCACGGCTATTTTCAAAGGTCAAGCGGTCACCCATCCAATAACAGACCGCGGTTAAGCTCCGTAAACGAATATCGAATGTTGCAACCACTGAACCACCGACTCTGACAAAATATTATAATTATATAAAAAGATTAATGTTGAAGAGGGACATGAAAGGAGAGAGGGGAGGATTCAGAATGGACGGTTGGTTGGACTGTAAAAAGAATTAGTATGTACCACAAAGCTTTGTAAATAAATAAAACACAATTTCGAACATAAGCGATAAGCTAGTTTAGTGATATATTCTTTTGTATTATATTCCATATAAATAATTATTATTTTTTTTTTATTGAAACTGACACGGTTTGGCTACATCACCTACAACTTCCGTGTGTGAGCCCATAACACCGGGTGAACTAGGTGCCATGTCAGTGCTTCCCCCTTTGATCGTGCCGG
>WYDE02034193.1:0-12627 GCA_009867175.2 Adela reaumurella | reverse complement strand
GGTCTCTCTCATTTATATGAGAGAATTTGGGCCTACACATACACGGTGACAACCCGTATTGGAAGTGGGTTTCCTCACGTTAAAATTTTGAATATTTTAATAGGCATTTATGTCGCAACAAAAATCTAATCATAAAGTACCGAAAGTACCGAAAGAACCGGGAAGTACCGGTTCTCTATCAGTACCGGAACCAAAATTCCCGGTTCTTAAATTGATACCGGTACTGCAAACCCTAGTTTATAGAGGCAGAATGCCTGACACTCCCGAACATTCAGAAATTATCCTATTTTTAGAGGCAGAATACCTGACCCTCAGGAACATTGAGATATTTATTATGCAGTTTGTTTATTTATCATCCATACGTAGGCAGTACTGCATTTGGATTTGTCATCCACATTTACATTTTTTCAACGCACAACGTAAAAATGGTTGTTACAACCAAAACACGCACATACTCTCACCTATCATTCTCCAAGGACCGAACACTGCCCAATTCATGAAAGATGCAACAATCACAAAATGTCACATTTTAAAAATATGACATGATATGCAAACTATGCTGCCACTTGAAGCAGGCCAGTGTCCACAAACAGCACTCGTTCACGAGCATCCCAGACGTAGAGGCAGAGTACCTGACACTTTGTCTATCCATCATACTTTTTTTGTTGTAAAATGTTATTATTTTCTTTACAAACATTAGATGTTTTCGTTCTTCGACAGAATCATTTTATATTATGCAGTAGATTCCAGCCCTTAAGACCGGTCTAGTTATTTTGGGGTACCTCTTCAAACAGGTAAATGTGGTTTTCCTACACACCTAAGGTATTTTATTTACGATCCTGGCTATTTTTATGAAATTCTACATCACACGCGTTTCAAATTATAATCATTGAAAATCTTATTTCGCGATTATCATGACAAAACTCTATTTTTTTACATTTCACCTTTTTTTTCTTGGGGGTTTAAAATTGACGGCCCTTATTTGCAGTCTGGATGTGTATTGGCCGAAAGCATACGTCGTAATGTTGCAGCGGTTGGTTCAAGCGAGAAATCCTACAAGGATATCGTCAGTTGAGTCCAAGTAACCGATGTGGATTGGAAGGTGTTGGTAATAAATGATACAACAAAAGTGGACATGCAAGGTCAGGCGATGACTTCAATGGTCGTTAATAGACTCCTACGCCCGCAATCTGTGCTCGTGCGAACCGACTTCGCGGTGATTCAGGGTCTAATGTTATGCTTTTGAAGCCTTCTCACGCTATTTCACGGAATGCCCATGTGATTAGGCTTTTGAATACAAAACGAGCCCTGAGGCGCATTAGAAAGGCAAGGCTGCAAATAAGGTCCTTCAATTTGTTTCCGATGTGTGAGCACGAAGCACGAGATATTTATTTGTTATCTTCGAAAACAGTTCTCTAGCATGGTTCCAACCAAAATCCACTGCGACCTCTATGATTTTCTTTTGTTATCCCTGATCTAACTGCGTGGTTCAACTAAGAGTACCAAAGGCACTTTTTTGCATCAGACGAACTGTACTGTCAAAAATGTACTGTGTATATATGTATGTCTATAACCGCTTATCCCTGGAAAGGCTCGTCAGAAATTTATGCAGTTTTCTACAAAAGGTAGAGCATTGTATGAAGAGTGTTAAGAATAAAAATATATATATTAGTAAACATACATAATATTTTATCACGCTACTATTTAAGGTTCTTGAGCAGTGGCCATGAAAGAAAAGGGAAGTCGGAGCTCGCTCCACCAACTAAGTGCAGCAATTACTGAATAAATAAAAAACATGTCGGAGTTCGGTATCATGTCCACACGAATTGAGGATGAAGAATTAGAATTTAACATAAAATTTAGATGTTTTCATTAAAATTATTACCGTTGGGATTTTTATTAAAAAAAAAAGATTGTTTTAGTTACTGAGTTATACATAAGCAAACAAAGATGGCGACAGACGCACAGACAGACAAAAAAGGTTAAAACACATATTTTTCTACTTAGTTTTCGTTAATTTAAACTATCTGTAAAATAATTTTGCGGAAAATCAACAAAAGGAGACATTTCCATCGCTACTCCCCAATATAAATTAGTAGAGATTTACGTACGACGACGATGTAACGATGTTGGAACAAATGATTAGTACTTTTAACAACAAATTATGGGCAATTTTTACGAAGCTTGCTAACACTGACCTTAGGCCCTTCACAGAATGGTGTTAAGTTAATAATTTTGATGGTACTACTTGGACACCGTTACTTATTATCGCATTGAAGAAGTGACAGCTTCATTTCATCATCATCTGAAGTCAGAGTCATTATTTGCGATGCAATAACATGTAATTGAATATGGTGGGTGAACGTTGTCAAATATAATACTGCGAGTAAACAACCTTTCGGCACGGGAAAGTTCGCAATCAAACTTCTGAATGTACGCACGTGTATTTCCAAACTTTAAACTGGAAAGAGCAGAATTCCTAAGTCCCTTTTACTCCAACGTCGGTCCAAGATTTCGAATTTGTCTCTACTTCCAGAGGAAAGCTTTCAGGCGAGAGCACTGTACATTGATATTTCAAGTAACAACAAAAGTCTCGTTTGTTAAATGGAAGCCAGTTCAGAATTTGACAATTAAATTGGTGCACTTTGTTAGATAGTTGGAGCAGAAACTGCAGACAAAGTGCAGCTATTCACAACTGCTGAGCCGGCACGGCCAACAAGTTTTTCTTCAGCCGCACATCAACTTCGACCCATTGTCTGGCTTCCTTCCTGGTTCTCAGCAGCAACGGCGCTTTTAGCTGACTACTGCGAAACAAAGATATGCCCTCATACCGTCGTCATACAGACACATCGCTGGCTGTCACACAACACCAAGGTATGTTTGCAATGACAATTACCAAATTATAAAATACATTACAAAATGATCCTGTGATTGTTATACACTTCAGTATGTTTTTTTTTAAAGAAACTTTTTTGCCATTATTAAAAAAATTATATTTGTGCCTCGATAATAAATAAAATATTCACGCGCCTAAACGCTCGACCACGTGACTGTGACGTCACCAAATTAGATTTGGATAATAAAGTGTTTCTTCAATACTCATCTTAAACTAGTTATCGAGTTTTTAAAACTATTTATTTCAATAAATGGTTTCATGCACGGATGGCCAGTTTATTTGTGTTTGGTTATTCGTTATTGTTTGGTTAATCGTTATATTCGGTTATTCGTTATTTTTTGTTAATAGTTATTGATCGGTTATTAGTTATTTCTCGTTATTTAAATAAATAGTTGCATATATTTATTGGTTTTTCCTGCTTCATTTTGCCAATAAACAGTTCAGGTCTATAGGTACATAGTTTCGTATCGATAAACAGTTTCAAAAATAAATAGTTACTTTTCCGTGAGGTTTTGGATATATGGCTGATAAATTATTTTTCGAAACTGTTAATCGTAAATAACCGCCACGTCGGTTATAGGTCGGGGCAGTCCACGAGCTGGCTGTGACTGGTTATTTTCATTAGAAGGGAAATATCAGCAATTTCCCTTCTCTTTTACAGAGGTAGTATTTTGTAGTGCTGGAAGCACTCCGCAGAACTGTCAAAAGTTAAATAATCACGATAATCAAGATATTTGAGGAATTTACTACGGATTTTTTCAAATCTATTTTTATAAATGAAATATTGCGGATTCCAAACCTGTGAAGCATATTCTAAGTTGCTCCGAACATAAGTGAAATAGAGGGTTTTTATAGTGGAGTCATTCTTAAAGTTTTTGGACAGTTGTATTTAGTTTAGTTTTCATGGTACATGGTCATGCATAATGGTACATCATTACTGCGTATTGATTGGCATTTTATTAGGACAGATCTGTTTTTACCTTTATTGTGTTCACATTAAAAATCCATACTTTTGATAAAATTAGTTTTTATTGAAGAAACCAACTAGATGACGTAGGGGACGTCCCCTACGTTACAGCAGAATGTAGAATACCCCCATCATATTTCTGTACAGCAAAACTCGCGAAGATCGAAGCACCGGTTGAACTGCCACTATTAAGCTGCTGTATAGCATACTCGCACATATATGTACATATGCGTACGAATATCAGAATCTAGAATCTCACAACGAACCGTCAAATCGCTATGAAACCATCCCGCCGAATGTTATCCACGTTTGCAGCACTCGCATTCCAATTTGTGCGAACATTTTAGCGTCGAAACGAAAAGTATTTTTATTTTCAAAACCGGCAATTCCGGCGCGTCCATATTTTTCGAGCGGGTGCTTTTACTGGTTTTGCTGTTAGACGAAGTGCTATTGCACAAGCCTGCATATCTATTTTCGAGTTTCTACGTTATGAAATTACCAATTTCCGAGTTTTCGATAGATTTGTCTGCATAAAGGAAGCTAGGATTTGAAAAAGAGTTTCATTCGCTTTCGTAAAAGAGTTTTTTGTCCTACAAAAACGCTTTCACGAGCTTATTTTACTGTCCTACAATATTTGTAGGATAGTAAAGTGAGGTAAATGACGTCCTCACTCAGTTTTGGAATAGGGTTTTACAGTGATATGGAAAACCTATTAACTAACCTGTTTCAATGTTAGTATTTCATGTGACATCCGACATCTGAGGACATCCGACGAATTGTATTTATTTTTGGTTAATAATAAATAATACATTAAATTAATTATTTTTTTATGTTTTTACCTATTGTCGAGTGTTCAAAAAGACCTGTAACGTCACGTCACCAACCATAGAAAAAGGAATAATTACTTGCCTGCATAATTCGCACGTATCACATTTCGCACTTACGGGAACTACACCCAAATACCTACCAATAGTTATTTCCACTGAACCCATTTTGCGTTGATTTCGTTATGTTTTAGTATGGTTTTATTATGCTGTGAAGTCAGTCCCTTGATCAAGCGTTTAAGCGCAAAAATTTAATTATTATTATATTAATCGAATATTTTGATAATTAGGTACACGAATTTTTAGAAAAAAAAATTTTTTGTAGTGTAAGAAGAAAGTTTGGAACCATATTTTGAATTTTGGTACGTATAATAGCTTATTTTTCATAAAACAAATACATATCTTTAAAGGGAAATACCCAATTTTTTTTAACCCTAAAAATGCGCTGGAACTTACATAATTAATTAATCAATACTATAATCTCTACTACCAGCAATGTTCAATCAGGTTCCCTTAGATAGCTTTAGCGGGCAGAAAATGACTGTAAATTTTCCTCATACGCCATACGCATCTAATAGGCGAAGTCGTTATATTGATAATAAAGTTATAAAGAAACCACCAATATGACGCAAATGATTATCGCTCGCGGCTTTGCTTAGGTCTAGTTTCCTGACCACTATACCGGTCCATTCACTCTATTCGCGAACGTTCGTCTACCTACACTACACGAACACGCCACATTTAAATAGAATGAAAGTTCTAATGCTGCGTACAGACATGACGAACGAAGGTGAGAGAACGCTAGCGAACGGAAGTCGCCAAGGTCAGCGAAGCTTCATTCGTAACTGCTTGCTTTGTTTGCACAGAAGGCTCTTTCCAAGCTACCGGCCTACGGACTCCCCTCCGTTCTGTGCGCTGGATCGCGACTTCCAGCATGGCCGCAGCATTCAAGCCCTCTAGTATACGGGTGCTGCTCTGATGCCACGGCGTGAACGCTGGCGTTCAACAAAGCTCCGTGATATCGAAAACCCTGTTCCTTCTGCAACCAATGATAAGCTCCCGAATTCCAGGGTAAAAGGCTGAACATCTCACTTCAGCATCCTTGGAGTGAACTTAACCCGCGAACTCAACTTCGCCGTCACATCGAGGATAAAGCTAAGCTCGCCTCCAAAAACTGGGAGGAAACTTTTTAACGCCTGAACAAATTCAGCTGCGGTTGAAGTCGCAGGTGAGGTCATGCGTGGAGTATTGGTCGTATCTTTGGGGTGGGCTACTCAGTATCGACTTGGCTTGTTGGACTCGATTCAAAGAGGTGCAGTACGCCTAGTCAACGACTCCGAGGTGTATTGCAAACTTGATATTGGGTTGCTAAGTATGTCTCTGTTCAATGGCGAATACTGTTCGAAGATACCCCGACGTCACCGTTTTCCTATCTGGCACGCTTGACATACAGGGAATGCATCCCTTTACTGTAGAGCTGCCTAAAGTGCAGACTAAGCGCTTCTGTACTTCTTTTATCTTCTGCACTGAGAAACTCTGGAATGCACTTAATCTCGTTGTGTTTCTTGCAGTGTATCCAGTACACTGCAGAGATGTACTTGGTCTCTCTCAATAGAAGCTTAAAAAGGCACCTGTCACGCCGGCACGGCAATGTCAGCCCCTGTTTTAAACCGAATGCTCGTCGACTCTACAATCCACTCTGACGGCTCTTGTCCTGCATATCCATAAAAAAAAATTGGTTTAGTATTTTGGTGTGACTTCAGAACTATTCGCGTTTTATGAAGAGTTAGAAGTTGTTGATTGCAAATGCGACTATACTCTTAGGTAAGCACATAACTTCGAAGGGTATTTATAACTTGAACCTGCAGCAAGGTCTTAGTTTCGTTGGCGAACATCAAAATTTCACTCTCAATACTGATCGAATCACTCTAGGACCTAGAGAGATCCCAACGACAATTTTAAAAATAAATGTTGGGGAGTGGTGTGTCGTGTCGGGTCGTTAGTTACGGGTACGTACGAGTGGGTGTGTGTTTTAAGTTTCCGCCCGAGGGCAGCATGGCAGCGGAATGGGTCCATGTGTGCTTTGTTTACAGTCAGACACTCGTGCAGTGAACTCTAAGCAGATATAAAACATGAAAGGCGCCGCCGCCGCCGTGTGTTCGCGGAAAGGTGTTTGTTCGTCGTAATCGTACAGTTCAAGAGATACTATTTTCCAGAGTGTTCAATCTCAACTCTTTTTTTTTTGTTGCGAATGGAATGGGCAGGACATTACTTCCTTTTCTTGCGTTTCTTTTCCATTATTATGATCACATGTAACCTATCAACAGTAGGACCGTTTTGCGAGATTTGGAATGTTTCAGTTATGTTATTTTAGTTTTATTATATTTATTATTTTTTATTACATTACAGTTTTGGCTTGCGCGGTACCTACGGTTATTTATTATCATTGAACTATACCTCCTGTCCAGAGTTTGGTTTGTTTTTTTTTTATTGCTGTCGAATTGGGTGGCTGAGGTAGGCGCCTCGAGTGCAGCCAAATTCACCCCCCGGAAAGGCGCCAGTCCAGCTTAAAGGCGGGCTAATATTTCTGGGGATAGGCTATACCCAATATTTGAATATCCGTGAATTGTAGGGAAAAATGTTCCCGGGAAGCCCGTTCCACACCTTTGCAGTGCGACACAAGAACGATTTAGTTAGAGAATCGTGCCGTACGAAGGTAATTATGTTCCTTGAACGCACTGGCCACAATTTGAGACGGGGTGTGCGTCATACACAACAACGCGGTTCTCACTGATACAGTTGGAGATACGGGTACCACGAGACGTAGATAACCCCAACATGCCGACGTCTGTTAGGTCACTGCGTTATAATTTTGAAAAAGTGTCACAAATGCGTAAAGGTGGGCACCCGGGACACGGGGGCGGGGGCACTCCATTCCAAAGAAGTCAAAGGGAAAAGTTCAAAATTGGACAAAAAAGCACCGAGAGTTCGGTACGAAAGAAAAAGGAAGTTGAACGATGAGTGCTTGTGTGTGGTGCGAAATCGGCAGTAAGCTACTTCATTTGGCGCTCGGCGACATCAATTAGCCGTCAGCCAATGGACTGTTCGTGTGTTGGGGTCATAAGTAGGTCGACAGACTCGGTTGGAGAATTCAGTAGCTTGTTGTTTTTTTTTTTCGAATTTGAAGTTTGCATTTACATAGCAGGCATGAAGGCTGTTGGTGATATTGGTTGAAAAAGGCATTTATTTATATCCAACAACCCACCGATATAGTTACGCACTATCTAATAATTATCAAGGGTAGATATTGCTATAATATTTGACGATCTACGCTTATTAATCCGAATGGTCATATAGGGACTTGCATTAAATCACTACCTACAAATATCCAGAAAATTCTCTTTGGGTAGAAGTAATTAAAACATGATTGCAGTGTATCTTATTACTTATGTATGTATACACAGAAGTAGGTAAGCAGGCAGTAGCATGAGGATCTCGCGACGCGGGTGGTGAATGGTGTGGTGATGTTGAATATATCCACCCACACCCACGCACGAGGCACGTACAACACAACAGCTGTATGTCTGACAGACGCACACCACTCATACATATATTCATATAATGTAAGTACCTACATACATAGTAGATATTGTATAATATAAGCAGCACATGCGTGCGTGTGGCTGCGCCCTCCCGCACAGCTGATCTACCAGGCATATCCAATCCAGTCAACTTTATACACAGAACTACACGTGATAGCGAAGAAACCGAATTAACCTAACTTTGAACCCATCTTTCTCAGGTCGCATAAAACCACTGAAAAAGCAAAAAAAAAAAAATTATCACATACGTAATTCGAAAATTACAGTGGTTTATCCTGAGGACAATCTTTAAAATGGGTGCTATACCATTACGAACGCGATCTTAATCTATTTATACTCTATACCTATAAAAAAGAACGTACAGGCAAAAAAATATGTACATTGAATAGTTAGGAATCTACTTAATAAAATTTTAAAAGCCACTCACTGACAGAAAACCGCACAGCCTAATCCGCTTGATGTAGAATCATGACATTTTGCACACGAGCACCTTTTCTAAAGTAGGTGAGCACTAAAGTAAATTGGTTAAGGGTCGGTTAAGACCCGATGTCTTTCATCTTTAGAAGGCGCGTAAATAAAACTTTAAATAATTAATAGCACGAATTTAAAGAAGAATAATGAACATTCTTTCAATTCGAATTCTCTGTAGGTGATTTAGCTGTAATATGAGATGATGTGTATCAGTCTGTGATATTCTGATTGAGCTAACATTTGCAAAATGTTAAGATTGTCGTATTCTTTCAAAATGTTAGGGAAAAGAAGATGATTTGCAGCGGGCAAAATAAAAAAAACCCAAAAAAAAAAAGAGTTCAACGCGTCAAGGTTTTCCTACGGGTCGGGTAGGGGTAGGTTAGGGGTGGTGGAGAGATAAAGGGGCGAGCGGTGTCGGCGAACGGTGATTCTCGTGGCTGCACGAGAAAAGCTGTGACGGGCAAAAGCAAGTTAATAATAATAAATTAATGTTAACATACTCGTGTAACATAAACATAAAAAATCTGTACTTTGATTAATCCGGAAAAAACCCAACTACTTTTAATGAGTACGTCTGAAAACATGTTAGAAAAGTTTTTAAAATTTTTGTTTGTTTGAACACCAGATGCCAGGCCAACGGGGCGTGTGTTTTTTACTAGAACGTATCATCCAAACTACGTTCGACCACAATGTATGGAATGAATGTTGTATCAAAATAACATAAAACGATACATCCTAATAGAAAATCTGTAACTATGAGCCGTCGGGATTTAATGTTCGTGTACAATTTCACACATTCTGTAACGACTGAGGATGGTTATAGCCTATGTACCATCACGGTATTCCTTCAGGGGACTGAGAAGTGATATGACATGTTGCCGCGCGGGCTTTAGAGTCGCGGGATTGCATCCGAGGAAAACTAGGAAACTAGGAAAACTACGAGGAAAACTAGGAAAACTAGTAAGTTTTCCTCGTAGTTCAAACTAGGCAGTATGGATTAATGACCTAGTCTTACTAGCTAGCGGCAAACTGTAACCAAAATCACATGGAATCAACTTCCGGAAGAAGCTATCAGATCTTCCTGAATAAATAATTTCAAAAACCGTATTGACAAATAAATACATAAATCTAAAAAGAAAAAAATATATAAAAAACAATTTCAAAAACATTAAAAATACAAGTGCACTCGGAATTTTAGAATACACGCATCAGCATTAAGCTGCTAGTGTTTAAAAATTACAAAAGGTTATTTATAATAATTTTAATTAATTTAATAAAATTTAAAAATTATATTTAAAAAATTTGGTAAATTTTTGTAATTTACCATTGCACAATAGATATAGGTTTTACTCATATAAAAAATAAAATCGCTTTTATGATTTTTGCATACCAACACGTAAAGTGGCTGGCTACACTAGAACGACCTTGATCTTCGTTAGTGGAGATTGTATGCATAACATAAATACCGCTTACAAGCCGCGTGGTCTCTATGGGAGTTGGGAGTGCCAATAAGAGAGGGCCTCCAGTAGTGGGGCATTGAAACGGCAATGTAAATGGAAGATATTACACTGACTTTGACCAGTGGCGTAATTAGGGTGGTGCAAGTAGGGCAAGCGCGGCATCTAGGGGTGTGCGTTTGCCAAAGATTACTTCATTTCATACTTTCTGATAATTTTGGCTTACTTGTCCCAAATATTTCATAACAATTTGCCGCTTACTACCTTTCAAAGGTATCGCCCCGATGATTTTGGCTTACTTACTCTCATAAATATTTCTAAACATTTTCCCAATGAATTGACATTACAATAGTTTACTACCTTTCAATGTTACTGCAGTGATTCCTAATTCTGCTTAGGATTTCATAACCAGGGCAAGTTGCGAGCGATCTTTCAGTAAGCTCAAACTAACTAATACCTTGAGATACCTAACTAATACTAATTACTAAAACCCGTTCCTCCAACGACGTACCCAGGTCATTTTGGGACTCGCTCGGTCCAATATAAGTGGCGGAAATTTTCATATAAATATTTATTTAATAATTTTTTTTGCCCTAGTGGCCAAAACAAAGAATTAGTATCATTATTAATAAATACTTCCGTATATTTTTTTTGAGGACTATAATGGATCAAGAAAGGTTATGCGACCTATGCCTAACTTACCTCAGTGTAGATCGAAAAGAAATGAAAAAAAATAACAGATTTCGATAACATCATAAATTTGTTTACGAAATTAAATTATCGAATGGGCGCAAATGCGATACTTGCCCCTAGGCGCCGTTTCCGCTTGGTACGCCCCTGACTGTCACCCATCGTTATACTAATGACTTTTCACCATCAATTTCATTTCATCCAACAATCTCTTATGCAATCTGGTTCAAAATACTTTGTGTTCTGAAGAATAAACTAGAAGAGTGACAGCCATCGAAGAACCGAAGTACTTATTTGGCACGGTTCAGAACAGTTTCGGAGCCGCAGACAGTAAAATTCTCTCTTTCACGATTCGGCTAGTGTCGTGCAGTGAAGCGCGGCACTCTCTGTTTTATTAGCTATAAGCTTCAATTTTAGTTCTATACCAAATTTTCAACTAAATCCCCCAAACTCGTATTGCGTCTCCAGGCCTGCCCGTATAGTACAACACTTTTGTCACGTAGTTTGGTGAGATTTTATATTGAAAGTGGCACCTTGAAAAATAACGTAGCTGCAAGAGCTGCTGATTCCGTCCAAGGGTTGAGTATACTTTTAATTCATTTTTCTATTTTATGAAGAATAAGAGCATATTAAAAACATTAATAAGAATAAGTGCGTTCAAATAGTCTACAAGCATTTTTATGTTGAATTATTAATTATAATTTATTATAAAAAAACCTAACCCAACCCGAATCTACTTGCAAATAATTGATGAATTAACATAGTGATATCTCTAGTTGGCCATTATTGAGTGCAGACAATTAGATTTGTAGACGCTCTGACTTGGCGCCCTTACGAACAACCAACAACAAACAAATAAAACTTAATAAAAAAAAAATTAAGCAAACTGGTCAACAAACTAACAATGGTTTTGTAAAATGATTATAATTGGAATGTATACTATTGTACCAAATTTTTAAATGTGTTTCAAAATATTCCTCATGTGATTATTATAAACTTCACAACAAAAAAAAACTGAATAATTTATCCAATAATTCGATTCTCCCGCCAAAACACTACACCACGATACTGTGACGTCATCAGCCAATAAAGTTATAAAAGTGATACGAAACGAACGCAAACAACGGACTATTGTCAGTTGACGTCATGGCATGTGCCTTTTTTTATTCACGTGACTTTTTAAATATAAAAACTTATAAAATGTGATAAATATCTATCACATTTTTCTTTTATGAAATTTTATATAATATTATTGACAAAAAAATAAATAAATCAAAACGATGATTTCTGGTGTCCTCACAAGCAATACCTACAGAGCTGTCACACTAGGCACTAGGCTTATCAACGCTGCTTAGGAGCGATCATTGGTATGCCTTTCGTTTATTGCGTGTTGGAATAATCCCAAACGCCAGCTTCTAGATGCCTGGCAAGCTTTCTCTATCAGTAAAACGTCCCTTAGATTACAACGTGAAGATTCCAGTTTCATTATGATTTGTTTATGAAGATATTAGTTTTTTTTTAAATATTTTTTTTTTAAATATTAGTTTGAGAGCGCGACATATGGCGCCGAGCCACCCAGAAGGTGATCAACGACGCCCATGGACATTCGGTTTTTAGCGGGGGTTGCGAATGCCATGCCGGCGTGACAAGTGCCTATTCACGCCCCTCTTGAAGGACTCGAGACTGTACATGGAGGGAAATATGTGGGCAGGGAGAGCGT
>WYDE02034082.1:0-12630 GCA_009867175.2 Adela reaumurella | reverse complement strand
TCAACGGTCAAGCGGTCACCCATCCAAGTCCTGACCGCGCTTAGCAGTGCTTAACTTCGGTAATCGAATACAGAATACCGCAACCACTCTGCCAACGATGCAACGCCGTAGTAAAATGGAAAATAAATAAATATATGCTTTTCTGCTTAGCAAAAGGCGGACATATTGCCGTAGGAAATCTCTTCCAGTCAACCTTCGTACTTCCAGTCAACTACAACACATTCGTATTGTTAATGTATAGGTTTCCTCACGGATTAAAATCCTGAAAAATTGTGCACATACCGGTAATGAACCCACGACCTTTCGAGAAAAAGGCGTGCGCTAACCAACTACGCTACTCCGCAAACCAGAAAATACAGATGTAATTTCAATGACCGAAGCCCCCAACAATCCACTGTTGAAGTTCCACTATTAAATAAGCCTGAATTTTTTACCGGCGTAAGTGCGACAGGCGAAATGAAAAATTGAAAAACATTTTTAGGCGCGATCATTTGGGAAAACGTTCAGTTAGTGAAAAAAACTATTTTATGCAGTAACGTCGTTATTCCGGCTGCACGTTCATTTTTCAACTTCAATTATAAGCACCGAAAAACACTGAAAAAATTCCGACAACGTCATATTATATCCGCTTGTTTTTTAACAACCGGAAATTGTAAAACTGTTCCGCGTATATTTTTCGCTCTCCGGCGTCGATCTGTGTAATGCGTGTGTTAATTTTTCATTTTCTTTTATTTGTGTGCACGTAGCTGAAATGCCATGAAAATTCCCTTCAGGCGCGGTGAAAATATACACGATTCGGTTTCATAGATTTCGATTTCAGGCTGTTTATGTAATAATTTTTTTGGTCCGTCTCATGTACGCGTTGTAATAATGTATGAGATGTGCATATAGTCTCGTCGTCAGTGGTTGTTTCTTTATTAGTTGTAGTACTCTGTGCAGTGGGTTCCCATGGTTCGATCTCAACGAAATTTTGCACATGGCTTCTCATTGTGATCCCCTGAGAAAGAATCGGAAAAACAGCTTTCGGCGCACCATGGCTATTTGGCCCCGTGCTGGCGATAAAACATAGTTCGTGTTTTCGGTCCCGTTCAGTGTAGCAGGCTGGTATTGAGGGAAATGATGACATGGCACCTACCTACATAATTCAACAAGGTATTTAGTCAGACATGTCTGGTATTAGAAAACTGGTGCATTAGGTGATGTAGCTTTCCGTGTCAGTTTCCAAAAAAAAAAAATTTTTTTTCAGTTGAAAAAAAAAACACAAAAAACAAACAAAAACAACAGAAAACAGGCGTAGTCCAACACGCACGAGTACTTCATTAGCAAGACGGGGATTTTTAAATTTTTATTTTATTTTTTAACTTTTACAAACAAGGATTAAACACAATGAAATATACTTATGTACGTAAACTACATATAGACTAGGACGGACATCGCGCTTAGAAATCGATTGCAAGATCTAGCAAAAGCTAAGTGTAACACTAATGTCTCCTCTTCTTAGACTCGGATCGACTCAACAGTTTTTCCCTGGTAATTCTATTACATTATTAACTTACCCGGAGTTAACGATCGTAGTGATGTGAACTCACTTGTCGATATACGAGTACATATTGCTGTAGTGTATATGCTGTGGATAACATAGAGATCGATTAATCGTTTGCTTCGTTTTAATAAATAAAGTAACGATGTTCACTGACTGAATGAATGAATGAATCAAACAAAATCGGCAAAGGGATTCTCGAGTTATAAACGGACAGACAGGACTGACTGACTACTGAAGACGCCAGACGTTGCATTTTATAATAGTAGGGAAGGGAAGGGATGCAATAATAAAATAACAATATTAAATTAATTATTGAAATTAAAAATAATCTATTCATTTACTTACATCATCAAAAAGTGGTTTGGTTAATAGATCCTTGAGATGTCACTCGACTACCCCACTATGTAATACTACAAGATAGAACAGAATATGTAGTACCATAGATTACTAATATATACTCCGTTAATTCCAATAGTACCGTGTGGGACCAGTACTTAAAATAATGCCCCCACTGCATCTCTACTCACGCATGTCGTAAAAGGCGACTAAGGGATAAGCATAAGATGCTGTGCTAAAAGTAAACAGGCTCGCCACCTCTCTCACCTTGGCACGAATTTCCACCGAGTCATGCAGTAGATGGGTCTTCGTGCCTTACATGCTTCTTGATAGATACTCGTACCTCGTCCGAAACCTTGCGAAACGTGCTGGTCGGTGTTGTGATGTAATTTACCTGAGTTCTTGCAGCACAACATCGATTGCTCTGCTTACCCCGATTGTCGGGATTAAAGCGTGAAAGATATGTATGTACGTAAAACAGAATGTACGTAAGCATTGTGGCGTTTAGCAGGGCTTTATGGAAAATTAAACGTTAAAACTTTATTACAGCGAATATGGAATACCTGTGCTATATAAAAATAAAAATAAATCATAAAACATCGAAAAATTATTCAGCCCAGCCAGGATTTGAACCTGGATCTCCGCCAACAGCTGCCGGGACGTTAATCAAATACGCTACCCAGGCTGACTGAACAACTCACCGAAATTCATGAGTGGTTTCATATTGGTATTTAAAGCGATCTACGCGTTCAGATTAGTTTCTATCAGTCAACAATGAACCGTATGCTGTCGTAGCTAAAGTCGTATTTAAACGAAACTAACTTTTGAGTTTTTACAAAACTCAAAGGATGCCGATTAGGTTAGGTTTTAACGCTCCGGCAGCTATAGCCGGAGACCGGAGACCCGAATCCAATCCTGAGAATGCAAAGTTCAAATCCTGGCTGTTTATTATAATTTTTCGAAGTATTATGGTTTTTTGTGCCTCATATGGTATACACATAGTATAGCGACGTGCAAACTAAGCACGGAAAAACAAAAATCCAATATTCGCAAATATAGAACTTCATATTTGGTCAGAAAATATGCAAGATGAGGTTCACACGATAATGCTGTATCCAAAATAAGTTCAAATGATTTGGCCATGGACAAGTGACAGGCCGTCATGTCATCAGTATAGATGTCAGGCCAAATTCCTTTGTAAACGTTTATTTGTGTTTTGACCATGTTCAGTTTTAGATCGTTGGCTAAAAAAGACCTGTGCGTCTACCGCGTTAACATCACATGAGTGAGTGAAGAGGTTTCAACAACAATCGTAAGCGATAATGCACTCGACGCGATGCAATTTTCGCGATCACCACCGTGGCCAGTTGGTTCTGTAACGCTTTTTATCTTCAACTCCAACTCCACGCCGACCGGCTAGCACGTCGGCCGGCTAGATGCAAACTCAAGTTGTGTTTGAAGGACATTATATAGGTTTAAGTACATTCCTCACTTGTCAATCATGTAAATAAAGGATTTACAGGATTGATTGTTCCATAGTAGAGGGATAAGGACAGCGTGTAGACGTGGATTTAGTCTTCTAGATTTAGACTTACTTACTGTAGCACCAGGTCGTCTCTCACCTTATAATATGGCTGAGATGAATGAAATACTGGATCGTCTCTGACCTTATAATATGGCTGAGATGAATGAAATACTGGATCGTCTCTGACCTTATAATATGGCTGAGATAAATGAAATGTTGGTGATGCTCGTGACGTGAACGGGTGCTGTTTAATGGCCTGCTACAAGTCGCAACGTGAAGGGCATATTGCAATGACATCATATAGAAAACAAACTGTGACTCTATTGCATTTTTCATGAATTGTGAAGTATTCTGATTGTGGATGAAGAATAAAAGACATGAACATGTGTATGTAGGCAGTGAAGAATATTTTGTAAACAAAAAAAAACATTGAATTATCGTGCCAGTCGTCTTCGCTGTGATAATCAAACTGACGGAATATAAACGTGTAACTTGAAAGCATTTTCGGTCTGATTTCGGTTTCCTGGCCAAGCATTATGAATAAACTATAAAAAAAAATTGTATCTTAAAGTGAATAACATAGAAAGATAGATTAATCGTTTGTTAACCAAAAGGTCCTTAGGCCTATAAACTTGCTTTATCCGTTCAACATTCGGTTCACAGCGTTCTAAGCGCGCAAATAATCGAGCTGATCAAGCCTCGATTTTTGGTGGTGGTGGACCAGTGGTGATAGATATTACGTATACTAAACTCACGTTAAAAAAGAACACTGTCGATATCAAAATTGATGGAATGTCTCCTCACTATTCGCGTAAGTCACTTGTCGGGCATTCGGTTCAAGTCGGCGCAACGCGAAGATGTCGAGTAGCGCGCCGCGCGACTTTTTCAAGTTATTCGCTCTCAACTTTTCCACTCTCTTTAACCGATGCCTTAACCAAACTTTGAAGGCGCCCGATCGTGTTAGTGCACTGCTATTTTACGAGTTTTATAATAATTATTCTATAATAACTATACATCTGGGTATAATACATGAAAAAAAATCAAAATTAACGTTCTTATTTTGTGATGTATCAACCAATCGAAACCTGTTAAGTATATTATTGGTATTTCACTTGTAACTACACTCGTTTAACACTGTAATTGATAATTATTAGAGTTCGCTTAGTAAAAAAAAAAATATTGGATGTAAGAAATATTTATAGCATCCTCGATTGCACCACAAACGAATTAATTATAATTAGTAGTTAATTAACGATTCTGTGCTTAACTGCTAATTAATATGGATAATAATTGACCGTTCATATTAATAATTAGTGATTAATTTATAGACTGTCGATGAAAAAAAAATTGTGATATAATTTAAATAATTTAGGTATGTAGGTACCGAATAGAGTATAAAAGCACCGATGTCGCCATCTTGCTTTTTCCTGACCCCTATTTTATTTAATCCCAGCGACACGGTCCCCGCACTTCCCCCGGCGCCGCTGCCTCGCAACCGCCGCTGCAAATACGAGGGACACTTTCATTTTCAGCTGAATCAAAAAAATGCAGAAGAAAGAGAAACAAAATAAAACCCCATCACGAGTCGACAAATTGCCGTCATCCATCCCTCTCTGGCTAACAGTCACAACATATCACCCTCCCCTCACGTCCTCGACATTTTTCCGCCGCTATATATTATTAATGTATAACTAGGAGGCGCAGGCCTTTTCCGACTAGGCGGCCGGCGGGTAAGCGCGTCCTTTTCTATATTGTTGGGTCGTTTCTAGTTTTCCCAAGCGGGGCGCTCTCGAGGGGAAACGCTCCCAGGGGTCGGTATTGACTCTTCTGTGGGCCAGGGGAAGTTATCTCTACACCTATTGTGGGCCGATAGACCCCCGACCACCCCGCCGCCCGCCGTCTACGCTGTCTCCCGCCCAGCTCGCACCGCCCGCCCTGCCCTTGCGCGTTCAAAAGTTCTTACGCGCGGCGCCGCCGCCGGATGCTTTTTGTAAGTACGGAAAATGGTTTTAATTCGACCGGAATATTTGAGTTTTGCTCCGAGTGCTAATTGTATATTTTATTTGCGCGCTGTTTTGTTGGCGATTGGCGGTTTTTAAAAAGTTCTTTCAAAAACGCTTTGAGTTGTTTTTGAACACCGCTCGGAACTTTACAATTAATTTGCCAGTTCTCCGTTTGTGTTCGTTTGATGAAAGCTCTGTCGAGTATTTAGCAACATATGTATGTATAAGCGTGTAACTCTTGACTTAATATAACACTGTGTGAATTAATCAAGATCATTTTAAATTCTTCCCTTTCTTTTTAGTAGTTTTGATTTAGTTTACTGAACTTTAGTTTTAAATCTATCAATATTATTTAAACAGATTCAATTACTCTCTTTTGAATCGAATGCTGTGTTTTATATTCTTATTAAAAATTCTGATGTCACCGTCTCGACATTGGTCCACGCGTAACATACAGGGAATTCATCCCTTTACTGTAGGGCTGCCTAAATCGGGGACCAAGCGCTTCATAATTTTTTTTATCTTTCAAACATAAGGGGGAGGGAAGGAGACAATAGAGCTCCATGCGACATCCTTTGCTCATGGTATGTATCCAGGATATTATTCAAAGTCCCATTCACGCTATTGCTTTGGTCACTAGCCTTTCAATATCTTTATCGTACTTTCCGTTCTTCGTGAAAACACTTCCCATTTACTAGGTAGGTATTTATCAGGTATACACTAACTCACTTGTTTCAGCTTTTCTTCTCCTATTCTTACATTGAACTTTGCGATTTCATCATTTCTTTCGAATACCATTACTTTCATCTTACCTGTATTTACTTTGATTCCTCTTTCTGTACACGCATTATTCATGGTTAAGAAGACATTTTCTCTCTAGAGCCTTGTCAGATTACGCAATTAGAATTGGATCATCAGCATACAGCAGGCATCTTACCATAACACCGTCCTTGCTTAATTCGATACACTTTCCTTCATGCTAGACAAACAATTATCCTTATATAGATTGAACAGCCATGGCGACACTACATAGCCTTGCTTTACACCTCGTGAGATCGTGAACCAGCCGACAATGTGCCATTTGTTCTTACACAGGCGCTGCTATCTGTATAAAGAGATTTCAGCGCCCGTATGAGATGGCCATCCACTCTACACATGTCTAATGTTGCTCATAAATCATCCCTAAACACTCTATCGTAGGCATTCTCGAAGTCTACGAATGTGCAAAACACTTTATTATTTTTTGGTAATACTTTCTCGATTATACAAATAAATGAACATAGACTTTTCTGCTTAACAGAAGGTGGACTTGCTGCTGGAGGCAATGTCTTCCAATCAACTTTTATACACTACAATAACATTCGTATTGTTGGTGTATAGGTTTCCTCACTGTTTTTTCTTTCATCGGGGTGCATTGTAATTTTGCACGTAAATCTTAACTGAGATTTTAAAATCCGGAATTGTGCGCTTGCCAGGTATCGAACCCACGACCTCTGGAGTAAGAGGCGAGCGCTCACCAACTAGGTTTCTCCGCAACCCAGATGATACATATCAGAGAAAAAAACCTTCCATAAGTCCAACTTGAGCATCCCTAATTTTATCTTTCGTCGCCACTGTCACTCTTTCAGAACCTTTGCATACATTTTGCTGATCCGACTGATGAGGCTTATGCCCCTTTAGTTCTTATATTATTGCTGCAATCTCTTTCCTTTAAACAGAGGAACAATGATTCTTTCTTCTCCTTTTTTTGTAGCCATTTTTTTCGCCCCACTGCTGGGTACAGGCCTCTCTCATTTACATGATATGAGAGGATTTTAGTCATGAGATTTTCTATTTATAGGTTATTTAGTTTAGTAGGTTTATTTTTAGTTTTTAATATTTTTATTTATAAGTTAGTGAGTAATTTTTAAGTATCTGAATAAAGTTGTCATACACGGTGACCAATCGGCTTGGAAATGGGTTTCCTCACGAAGGTTTCCTCCGGTGAAGGAACAATGATTGCCTTACACCAATCCTTTCGTACCTAACTTTGTCTTCAGCATTTGTTAAAAACAGATTGCAGGAAGTGCATTACTCCAGGTCCGCCGTACGTAACCACTTCAACGGTTACATTATCAACGCAGCCTTACCAAGTTTCATTGCTTTCATCGCCTTCAGTTTCTTTTACACTTATTTCATCCTCCTCAACATCAATTTATCTTCATTCTCAAGTATACTTCCTCTATCTCGATTATCTTTCAAACCAGTATCCGTATCCACACTGTATCAAACACATACAAGTTCTCAAAATATTATTTCCAGCATATCGCCTCGTTATCTTACTTCTGTTCGCTCTATCACAATGAGATTTGATGTATGGGAACCATTTCGTGCGTGTCTCATCTGTGTTCAAAATAGTTTTTGGTTTGCTATAAAGTTAATCTACATCCTTTTTTTCATTCAGTAGTTCTAATAATAATTCTGCTTTCCATTCTTTCAAAATCTTCTTAGCTTTCCTCTTTGAATTCTTATAATTCTTATCATATCTTTAACACTATTGAAATCTGGAATGCGCTTCCTCCATGTGTTCCTCTTAGTGTATGACCTTAGATACTTCAATAAAAGCGTGAAAAGGCAACTATCACTCCGGCACGGCAATCGCAGCCCCCGTAAATATCCCAATTCTCTTGAGCTTCGTCGGTATAACATTCCACGCTGACAGCGCCGAATGGGAAGTGCATTCCAGGTTTGTTAGTGCTGAAAATAAAGGAAATGCTATAGCACTGTAGGGCTGCAATGGTTCACGGTTGCAGGGAACTTCTGATGAGTTGACTAGGCGAACTGCTCGTCTTTGGATAGAGTCCAACAAGCCAAATTGATTTAGAGCAATTTCATCCGAAACATCCGAGCTGGGGGTCTATCGTGATATTATCACATGAGCGAGTGAAGAGACATCGCTAGGATTTCAACCAATCAGACTGGCGGTGTCGAGTGATCTCGAGTGTGTTAACGCATACGATTGGCTTAAATCTCTTCACTCACTCGAGTGATATTACGTCGGTATTAGGCCAGTACTCCACGCATGACCCACCTGCCAATTGTACAGCAGCAAGTGATTTTACACAAATGTACCTTACTGCAAGCCGACAGTTCGGCGTTTACTATTGAAATTAGTGAAGTTATGATTTCTATGTAGACGACAGCATAGAGTACCTCTACCACAACCCATAGAGTACCTGTGCAATAAACAATTTTTATTTAAAAATTAATTATTTTAGACATTTTAAATTTTTGCTAGTTCTAGAAGTTTCACTTAGTTATCCCTTAATTTGGTTGATATAATAGCCAGCCTTCGATTTTAATTATATCTCATATCACAAGGAACATCCAGTTCTGTGAATCTAATACTAATGAATTTTTTTTAAATGCGAACTTCATCTTATTGAATTATTTAATTGAATTACTTGGTGACAAGCACGTTTACTTTTGAACCCTTAATACTAATTTGTGTTTTTGTTAGGCAGGTTGATTCCTATTTTTGTAGGTAAGCGCTGAAGATTATCCCAAAATATGAAGTGGGGTGTTCACCTATTGTTTGGTCAGTAGCCAGTAAATCTGCATTAGTGAATGTGTACTGGTAAGTGGATGCGCGGTCGGTGCGACCTGCAACCGGTCGCGTGGCGGACGCGCGTCGCGCGGCCGCGCGCCCTGTCTAGGCTGATTGACGCGCCCCAAGCGGGGAGAGGAAACATTTGTTTTAAATTAGTCAAATGTTTAGTTTAGTAGGTGGATTGCTTTATGCTATTTTGTAATGTCAGTATCAGAAACTTTGATTATAATCCGTCGTGATAATTATATAAATATATATAAAAAATTCTCATGTAATAATGAAATTTTGTTTTATCTAACAACAATACATGGAGTATTTTTTTTTCAACCAGTTTCCGGTGCGTCCTTTAAATTTGTTGGTAAACTTAGCCTTAGTGACAAATAGATATAGGAGTTATATCCAGAGTAAGTATGGGAGATACGAGTATATGTAGGTATATGAACATAAACTATACTGCACGCACAATCTACATTAATTTCGCCGTGCGGTCTTTCGAGCAAGATAAACTCAGATATTTTTCCTACCTCACTTATTCCTTTTGTAAGCGAATTGTTAGAATTGAAAATATAGCAGTGTTGAAAATAAATTGAGACTTCAAAAATTAAAGACAATACTGAATTCTAACGTAATTTTCGTTGTAGATACACAACATTCTGAAAATTTTCTTAAAATGACGTTCCAGCAAGACATTATTAGCTCACATAGGTACAGTGACACGGGACAAAAGTGGGCGCGACACGCGACCCCGCACGTGCGACCACGTGCGACCGATCGCGCGACAGATGCGCTCATTCTCATTGTGTTCGGTATTGGATGAATCGATCTAAAATTTCAGACAACACTTCAGGCCTTACATACAGAGATTTAAAGTTCATGTGATAAAAATAATGATAAAAATTGTGATTAAATTACTCGTATTTATATTTAAAGTGTGATTTCAATCATAAAATTGAAATTGAAGAAATTGGATACAAGGTATTTATAGGAGGTCAGTGATACAAAAGATCACAAGAAATAGGTACCTGTGTATATACATACCTGGTGTCAGATTGTTCGAGCGAGCAAGAGCACGCCTCTCAAGCGGGAGGTGGGGGTCGATCCCCACTGGGAGCACAATATTTATTAATTTAGAATTTGTGCTAAATGGCCGCTGACACTCCGATGAAGGTAAAAATCGTGAGGAAACCCACTTCCAAGCCGGTTGGTCACCGTGGGAGTGTATGATTAAAATCTTCTCATATCATGTAAATGGAAGAGGCCTGTACCCAGCAGTGGGGCGAATAAAATGGCTGCAAAAGAAGAAGAAGAAGAAGATATACATAATTAACATGAAAGTACAGCACACGAAGTATCTCTAGAAATTTAATAAAATGTCAGTACGTAGGTAATATGTGAGCAAAAATATTTACATACTCATATTTATCTATAAAATTTTGTACAATTACTTTAGTCTACGAAAGGGGTCTCTTAAAATATTGGTCTATTTTCATGCTAATTTTCGTAATACGATCACCATCCTAGCTGTCGGAACAATTAAAGTGGGTGCAATAATAGCCATGTATTATCTCGAATGGGACAACAAAGAGTACAGAGTTACCCTTCTGTAAGGTATCCGGTTGCCAGTGGGTTGAAAATATTAGTGAACGGCTAATGTTGGAGACGATGTACGAGTAGGTATGGTTCTGTTATTATTTGAAATGCGCAACTGTAATTTTTTAGAGTTCGTTGAAATTGTACAAGCTCATGCGATTTCCGTCCGTCCGCCTGTGTGTCTGTTCGTCTGTACAAATGTGCAATCGTTAATTGATTGAGTGTGGTAAGCAATCGAAAAGTTGCATGAGGTGAATAAAATAAGTGTTGTGAATAAAATAAGTATTACAGATTGACAGAAACACAAAATGTTTTATTTTCTTGCCACTTGTGAAATAGCTAAGTGGACTTCGAAAATTGTACCCAATTCATTATGTAATGTGCAAAATAACTTTCAATACACATTCTTTGAAAAAGAATTTATTTTCTTCATATTATTGTTTTAAATTCAGAAGCGAAACAAATATTACAAAGAACATGTTTACAATGCATCCCGGTGAAGGAAAACACCGTGAGGAAACATATAGACAAACAATACGAATGTGTAGTAGTGTATAAAGGTTGACTGGAAGAGATTGCCTCCTGCAATAAGTCCGCCTTCTGCTAAGCAGCAAGTATATATTTATTTATTTATGTTTGAAAGTACGAGTAAGTAGGTAAGCGTTTTTCGTACCAATTTATATCCTGTCTTCCCTCCTGATAATTTTTTAGACTTTTTTATTTTGTTATGGACTGTATATATGGATTTGTTATGACGAGTGCATAACTATTGTATTATTGTCCAATAATTTTAAGCAAAATGTTTTTGTAATAAATTATTAAAATTCAGTTACCTACTAATCTCTAAGTAATCAGATAACATCACGATAGCGACATACAAGACGTAGTATCTTACTGATATGCTGTATTAATTCGAAACAGTAATTTTTTTTTAAACATTTAATTTAAGAACATTACTTTAAAAGGTATTCTCCCAGGATTCGTGACGCACATAATATTATGTACACAGTTCTCTGTTCGTGAACGGAATAGAGTTCTAGTGTAACCAGAGATTCCAGTCGACATCTGTCTGTGCTTGCTCCGGACCTGCTTTTGTGAAATGTAATAAAATATTTGATGCCGGACCCTCCACATGTCTCACGTGCCATCAGAAAAAATAATTGAATTTGTTTTGTGCGCGTAGTTTGTATATCAAAATGCAGGAGCGTCCTTAGTTTTTCTCATAATATTCCTAAGTATCAACCTATCTTTGGTTGTATATTTTCTTTATATGTATACCTGCAAAAATAAAAATTCCCGCATGTTTTCAAGTGCAGAATAAAACAAGAAAGAATACATTTAAATCGTGTATTGTTTATATATTTGAAATTTTACGATTCTGTTTCAAAAATGGAGACAATATACATACTTTTAAACGCATATGTTACGCCTTATAACAAAAATTATTTAAATATTCACAATACGTTTTATGTATAAACAAAAAACAAGCATTTGCTAGATAATCCAGAGTATTTGGTAGGTAATTACTTGATACATTTTTCATACCATTTTTAGTATGTACAGGTAAATGAGTATTTTTATGAGAATCGTATACTTACCTTATATTGAGTCTTTTTGTATTAGTAGAAATATTCTAACATTGCATATCGTGGGTGTAAAATCAAGAGTCCTTAACTCAAATTTTGACAATTTTTGTGTTTCGCCGACAAGAAAAATTCACTTCAGGAGAATGATGATGTTTGCGTATTTTGAGAGAGACTTCTGTTTGAACACTCGCAGTGTACCTAAGTGGACAGAAATGGCTTATTCCCTTCAATCATTGATTATGTATCTAACTGAACTTATAATTTATATATAACTCACAGTTAGTAACTACAAAAATATTAACACATTATGGTACAGAGAGCGACATATATAATGTCAGCCTTAATAGCTCAGTGGTTCAGAGAGCCAACTGTCGCTATTGCTTGTTAAGCAACGCTGGGTGCGGTCAGTACTTGGATGGGTGACCGCTTGACCGTTAAAGGCTGACCGAGGTTCGGAT
>WYDE02033971.1:0-12631 GCA_009867175.2 Adela reaumurella | reverse complement strand
CATCGTTCTCCCGGGCACCCCCCCCACCCCCACCACACACATAGACTCCGCTGTGGGCGTCTTCCCTCACAGCGTGGGGAGGCGTGTTGTGGGGGGGGGGGGGGGGGGGGGGGCGCCAATCATTTCTCTCATGCTATTGGTTGCCAGGAGGCCCGCTGCTCCGTAGTCAAAATCAGAATTCACGTCATGGTTCATGAAATGGTCCTGGATTGAAGTGCCGGTAGAGTTTTAAGTCGTCAGCATAAAGATAATAGAAACGTAAAAGTGTGACAACAATAGTGTTGATGTTGAATGAAATTTAAGGGCTTACCTACTTATAGTTTATACATATAACGTATACAGATGTCAAACTTTTAGAACTATTGTAATAAAACATTTAGATTTTAATTTTTTTTATTTTTATGAAGTTAGAGAATAGTAAAGTACACCACCTTGAGGTGCGCCAGAAGTAATATCTCACAATTTTCAGCTTTCACTCTCAATGTGAACACTTCTGTCGTGCACCTTTTAGGTATGAGGAGTACCGTCATTAAGTATATAATGGTGTAAAAATTCTGTGGTTCACAGGTATGGCGGAGTCATTCCACGAAGTCTGTGATCGACTTTGTGAACAGTGGCGAGAACGCAATATTCGTCGTCAACACTGTCCACCTCATCAGTCAACTGGCCGACAACTTGATCATCGCTTGCGGTGGACTGTTACCACTGCTGGCATCTGCAACATCTCCTAATGTGAGTGCTTCTTCATATTTTCCTGGTCAAAAGAAGTGTCTTGTTGTTTTTTAGTACCGTAAACATATGAAGAAATAATTTTACTACTCTATTGCTGCCACTTGAAGGTGACTTGGAATAGCAAAGTGTGGCATACAGCGCGCTCCAGGTGTAAAACACACCTTGCGACGACCTGGGCATGCGGCTTATGATGAGTGGGGAAAGTAATGCTATGTTAGCCGGACAGTTGTTTTTTTATGCCTCTAGTAAAGGCCTCCAAAGTGTAGGTGCCTTTGTGGAAATACTTTGGCATTAAGTGCATTGTACTGTTTTGTCACTCTGAATGTGTAAATTTTTCCGGAGCGGTACAGTGGAGATATATCTGCGTTGCGGGAGTGTCTACTGAATGAGCGCGAATTCTCTGCATGTTCCTCTTGAAATGGTGTTAGAAACAGCTGAAACCGTATGAGCAAATGGTAATTCTTCTTTCTACATTG
The DNA here is from genome assembly GCA_009867175.2 of Adela reaumurella. NCBI lineage: Eukaryota > Metazoa > Arthropoda > Insecta > Lepidoptera > Adelidae > Adela > Adela reaumurella. The sequence continues at coordinate 11,423 of WYDE02033971.1, read as the reverse complement.
CCTGCACCGACAGAATGAGCTCGACGTAATGGAGCCGACGCAAGGCATGCCCGTCGAAGTCGCCGTCACGTTTCTCCAGCGGCTAGTCAGCATGGCGGATGTCCTGATCTTCGCCAGTGCCCTGAACTTTGCAGAGCTGGAGGCCGAGAAGAATATGTCTAGCGGCGGCATACTCAGACAATGTCTACGACTCGTGAGTACTCAGACGATGTATTGGTTATTTTAGATTTCAGAACATTGAGATTGAAAAAATGGCAACATTTTGCTCTGTATCCCATTATATCGTAATCTTCAAGCACTTAGTTTTGTGACTACTTTCTTCTTTTTGTCATATCTCAATGTTTTGAATGTTGCCATACATGCAGTATCAATCAATGGACGATTGAAACTTTTTTGACTATAACTAGAAATTAAAATAAGTGAATGCTCATTTTTTTAGCGATCGAATCTAGCGAACGGTCTATACATATAACTTTTATTTAATACCTTGTGGATATGTTGCAGCGCATAAAAAATGTGCAACAAAATCTACAAAAGTACGAGTATGCTTGATATTTTATAACTTATACTTATAATATGCTTTGAGAGCACATTAATGATAGAACGTCCAGCGTCCGCCCAGCAGGACGTTCCGTACTACCGGTAGGATGCTCGCTTTTTGTTTATAACAGCATTTCTAGACCTGCTAGCAGGACGCTGTTTTGTTCAGTGGATAGTGCGTCTTTCTCTCTTTTAGCGAGTTTTTAAATGATATCGCTGCGATCAGTCGCTGTGGTCCGAAGAATGGCATCGAGTATAAATCGTGAGTCGCGCGTGTGCGCAAATGTTGTTTTTGGGACAAATTGAGGGAAGCGCTGACATGTCACCTACCTAATTCACCAAGGTGACATCAGTGGTACCAAAAACTGATGTAGCCTTATGTGTCAGTTTCCATAAAAAAAACCTAGACCGAAAACTGACATCAGTTCCAATATCAGATGTGTTGGTGGAAGATACCGACGACCGTGTTAGTAATGATAATAAGAGGTAATCCTTTTTTTTCATTACTTACCTATGTTTTCTTTCTACTTTTTAAATTATTAATCCCTCTAAAAATGCACTTCACAATTAATAAATACATGTCGATTTCACACTTTTTCTAGCCCTTAAATAAGTTGGTAAAATTACATGCTCAATCACCATGCATTTTTACATTACATAACATATGTACCTCTTTTATATTTCCTTAACTATTAATAATACTAATAATTAGGTATATTTTAAAAATTTTACCTACTCTGCCGGCATTCATTGCGCACGATCAGTGACGTACTGCAAGCAGGACGTTGAGGCGTTTTCATATAAAATTTACCTCAAAACGGGTACTGCTGGAAGCACTTGCGTCCGTTGGCTTGTCCTTCCGGAAGCTCCTTCCGGCAGGAAAGAGCTCTGGACGTTCAATCATTAAAGGGCAAAATGAAAATTATATGTTTGTGTTAAACTTGTATGAGTATCATATATTCAATATGCAACCAACACATTTAAATTTCATTGTTACACCTCACACGTTCAACTGACCCCTAGCACTTGTGTACGGACTGCCAATACTTACACAAAACAAACGACCATACGAACTGTGATATCTCATTGTACTCCTATAGAGTTCTGTCTACCTATAAGACAGATAGATTTTGATTTTGCACTGGATCTGGGATACACTCTTAAAGAATACTACTCACACAAACCTGCATACAATGTTAGAATAACATGCATACTTACTTGAATGAAATATACTCGAAAATATTAGTAAGTATGTAGTACTTGCAATCATATCTTAAATTGTCTTTGTTTCCAGAACCTTTGTTTCATTTATTATGTTACATAGAACTTAGGGTTATGTTATTCTATAGATTTGTTTAATACTTACACTAGCGCAGATTTTGCATACCTAACATAGAAATTATTTGAGAATATATTTTATATAACGCATGTGTAATGTGCCTAATATTTCTAACATTAATAATCTTTTCTAGTCTCTGGTTACGATATCTAAATATAATACTTACTCTGAATTCAAATACAAGTTGCTCGCATCGTCAGTATGTTTGCTGAGCTCGTAGCGAGCAGACTTCTCCATGACTATGAACAGGAAGCTCTGTTCGAAACGTCGGAACAATCCGATAAAGTGGCCGCGAGAACTCCCGTAAATTTAAAAATTTATTTTAACGACCGCGGTAATTTGAAAAATATTCAGTATATTAAGTATTTGAGATTTTGTCACATTGCATAGCATACTACTTAACGAATAAAATATATTGTATAATTTACTATAAGTTTTGGCATAGTTAATTTTGTGTTGGTTTTGTTTGTTGTTTTACGTTTTACGTTGGTGTGCCCTTTAGGTTTGCACATGCGCTGTACGTAACTGCCTCGAATGCAAGGAACGACAGAGGTATGCGAGTAACCGCAATGCCCCCGTAGTCGGAAACTCACCTAAGGTATGACGATGACGTTTCACCCCCATAGTGTTCTAGTACTCATTCACGTTTAGTGCTACTGTCCATTTTTTTCCAAGGCGGACTAAAATTACTTTTCACTGACATTACAGCGTTGCCAGCATCACACTGCTAGTGACTGCAGTCGATAAAATTTTTATTGACTTTTATCGATAGAATAATGTTTTTTCATTTAATAAACAAGTCCTCAGCCCATTTAAGCGCGCGATATTTAAACCAGATGGAAACTCGTGTGAGTTGTCGAGTCAGAAACTTACGAAAAATTTTAACGGCTCCGCGAGTGAGTTGAGAGCTCGAGCTACGCGGGCAAGTGATTCGCGGGGCTTTTCACACTTGCGAGTATTCTGTGAGGTTCTCGCCAGACAAATTAAATTAATCGATAACATTATCGAAAACAGCTACATGACTATTTAAAATTTGTGTGAAAATGACCACGCTCCAAACGTCACGTTAGTCAGTCTTGGAAACAAATTGACGTTTAATTAGTCTTTTTTTTAAATTTTCTGTAGAGAAGTTTCATTTTGTTTTATTAAGTTTTATTAGTTTGCATTCTTTGTAAATATATAACATAGGTAAAACGTTTACATTTTTATTCATCAGCTTTAAATGTGTACGTACTTAGTGTATTTATTGTTCTGTAAATTCATGTGTTTATTCATCAGTTTTTGTTGAAATATTATTACAAGGTTTTTAATCTAAGCCGATTTCTAAATAAATTTTGTCAAACTTAATCTAAATCAAATAAAGCAGTTCTGAATTTTCCGTCAATTTGATGAAGATGGGATTCTCACGCCATCTATGAGTGAGTAGTTGAACCGCTTGTATAAGCAGCTCCAAAAATATAGAAGGATCCCCTTTCTCAGATTAAAAAATATCGAATCTTCTAGGTGCTAATAATAGGCAAGACAGAAATGGAATTATATTAAGATTGAGAAATGTATATTTAATAATGCTACAATGTTCTTCAAGATGTATGTGTGAGAGTTTTTAGTAGAATATTCAAGTGATTTCAAAAATCGTCTTGTTAGTCAGACGAAGTAAAAATGAAGTTCGCTGGGTGCCTAATGAGGGATTTTGACAGTTCGTTTGACAGTTCCCATCAAGTTTTTTTATTGGAACCAGATGGCACTGTGACTCACAACCGAAGTAAAATAGTATAGTTACAAATATTTTGGGTATCTGTAATTTGGGACTTCATTTTCTTCTATGTTCTAACCAATTTTTTGTTTCACTTGTATTTCACTCTTATTGATCCTAAATTATTAATACTAATATAGGGGTTAAGATAGCGCCATCTACATGGCATGTTGGACCATTTTTTTTTAATGAAAACCCCTTTTAGAAATGCATCCATGTATATAATGTATGTATTAGATGGATGGATTCAAAAAATGTTTTTTTTTTAATTTTATAGTTGGTCGGCGTTTGACTCCCGTTGTGCTTGAAGCATCGACGGAGTCCAAGACAGCGCGTGCTCGAGCCCCACGCCGAATAAACAACTGCTTGTTGACCCTACTCTTGAAGGCCTAAGGTTAAGGGAACTGAAGAAGATCCCTGCAGGGAGTTGATTCCACATCTTGAACGTGCATATTAGGAATGAGTTCTCAAACCTCTTGGTTCGACATGTCGGCACGTCGACGACAAATGAATGGAGGCAACCCCTCCGACGGGTGGATCGATGGTAGAAAGGAGAAGTGGGAATTAAGGCGTGTAGTGAGATTGCACAATCCTCATGGAACAGCTTGTAGAAAACACAAAGGGAAGCTACTTCTCTCCGATGGCGGAGTATTTGTAGCTTGCAAGTTTGTTCGGTATCTCCTACTACCCACTCCGCTATCGCGTCTAACGCCGAAAGGTGGCATTGTGCTGAGCCATTCCACAGGTGACAGCAGTACTCCATGCATGACCTCACTTGGGCTATAGTTGAAGGCGTTGGTGATCAGTGAAGTACGGCTTAGCCTTGTTGAGGACTCCCAACTTTTTACCTGCTACTTTATCAGCGATATGTGAACCAAAGTTTAGGTCCGGAGACAGGCTCACTCGGAGTAGTCCTAGGCTATTCACGAGCACTACCTGCTGACCAAGGAAAGTGGGCGTGCGTTTGAATTCCGCTTTTTTAGCGGAGAACAGGCATGCTTGTGTCTTTAATACATTAAAGCTGACAAGGTTGGATTCGCCCCCGTCGCAGAACTCTTTGTAACATTGAATCCATCTTGGGCACAAGTATGTCTCTCTCCTCATCCACAAACATGGCACCGGATGTGTAACTGTTTGTTATGGTTCAATTCAATTCAATTAACCACTTAGTCACATTAGCTCCTGCCAGTTTACTTCATCTGATTAAAAATACGACTTTAGATGCAAATAGAAGTCTTAGGCTTGATTAAATATATTAAGGCCGATATTTGGACAGACTTAGTTTATTCTTAGATTGCTATACCAGTCACTACTAATAACAAAGTAAGTAACACAGACGAAGAAAGTAAGCAGTAGAAAAGTTATTATTATTACTATTGTGTGCCATAGTAAAAGTATCAGGGAGCAGTTGTGGAGTAGTGAAATATTTATATTTTATTAAACTGTTACTGTAAAAATTGTGATCTGTATTTTACGAATAAATTCGTAAAACATTTTGCGGTGTTTAGTTTTCTATCTGTGAATCCAAGCTCACATATGTATAAGAATAATTTTCGAAATAGGTACTTAGTTATGAGATGTTCACGTCTCGTTGTATAATGATATTCTTGATATGGTGTACATTGATGTTCAGAGCGTGGTGGCGAGCCTAGCAGAGACCTCGAGTCCTGTAAAGGACCCAGAGAGACTTCTCCAAGACATGGACGTGAACCGGCTGCGAGCTGTCATTTACAGAGATGTCGTAAGTATCCCAGTCTTGTAACAGTAGTTATGAGTTTCTGTACAATAAATTATTTTCATAACAGCGAACTCGGGGCGATTCCACAGTATAATAATTTATAACATAAATTACAACCACTTGGTGGCGGAAGACGCGCACAGAGCTTGGCGACACACCCTAGTCGTGGCGACACACCCGAATAGCCAAGCTCTGCAACGGATGATCGAGCCGCACAACGCCGAGGTTCCGGTCGCTTCCGTGAAGAAATACACGGTGACAAGACCTATGCGTACACTGTTGATGCGAAAGTGCTGTAACTTATTTATGTAGATGGGCGCTGGAGGTACCTTATTTTACAAACTAAACAAATTTGACTGAACACGTGAGATTGGTTTGACAGTGAGTCAACGCATTCGGAGGTGTGCACACGTCGCCACGTCGTCGTCCATTGTCGCGTTAGAGAGACAACTATCAGCTCGACCTTTAATTTTTGTTTGTCATATCTACAGCGGGGTGAACTGGACGAGAAACAAATACTACCTTTACTTAGTCACTTTTTGACATGTGGCATTCAGTCCAGTTTCCTCACTATGTTTTCCTTCACTGAAGCCACGGTTCTGAAAGTGCAGGGGCATCAAAAGGTCGCCATAATAAAAGACCGAACCTTCGATCTTGTGCACGCAAGTCAGACGATTACCTCACAAACTCACAATGCCTGACTCAAATCAGCATTACATTAAGATTATATATATCAAGTATTACGAATTATAAGGTGTCACTTTCTAAGATTTCAAATCCTACTTTAGTGTAGTAGCAAAGGATAAATATATAAATATAAGGCTAGTTAGGATAAACTGCTGTCTACTTAATTCTCGACTCTGATGAGGACTTTGCAAGTCTGCCCTATAAATGTGTTCAAGTTCACCTTTTTCAAGCATCCCTTTTACAATTTTTTCAGGAGGAGACTAAGCAAGCTCAATTCCTATCCCTGGCGATCGTCTACTTTATCTCGGTGTTGATGGTATCCAAGTACCGGGATATCCTAGAGCCGCCCACGGAGCCAGCGCCGCACGCCCCCGCCGACTGTCTCCGCCGCGCCCCGCCTCCGGTCACCGCCTCCAATGAACAACACGGTCTGTACTGAAATATACCACACGCCAGGTCACTGTAGCTCACAGTTTTGTTAATAAAGTCTGTAGAACCTTTATTACTCCCTTATGGAATTTTGGCTTGAAATCATGATTAGGACTTGTTCATGATTTTTACAGGTTTACCGTTACCACCTAACGTTGGGTGTCTCAACCTTATGTCAAAAGCAGAAATTTTACATCATTAACCTAGTAGGATTATGGTGTACGTTCCCTTAAACTAAGGTGTGTTATAACAGTTAATTAAATGACATTATTTAAATCTTGGTACTTCTCGCCTGTATATAACTCAGAAAGAGAAGTTTGAGTCGTAATATTAAACAAAACATTGAAGATACCTCTGTACAACATCAGTCATCCCTCCAGTGAGTCGAGTTGTTTACTCGTGTACAAAGTTTCACAATTAGAACACTTAGAGCTCGTGTAGCAGTCTCAATGAAGGGATGAGTTAGACCTGGGATATAACAATAAAATTATCATCTAATTTACAAGGAAAAATTAAGAAACCCATTTCGTAATCCACATGCAAGGCACTTATGACTTCTCGGTATATTTCGCACGTAAAGCATGTATGTGGGTTACTTGAACATAGAGTGTGCAGTGTGAGCCAACACTCGGTGCAAATTTTACTTCACCTCACCAAATTTAGAAGAGATGGCACACGAATGCACGACACTTTCTCTTTCACGTGTAAATATCTTCATTATCTATTAGTTTTCTATTTAAACCTAATCATTTTAATTTTTTTTTATGTTCATTATTTTTGCGATCTCAAGTCAAAATCATTTGAATATGTGTATAATTTTAACAAATTTTACTCTCCTTGTTTACATTTTCATCCAGCACATTTTATCTAATCGACATAATTTCTTGAAATGCCTCCATTATTTATTAGACGTCCACCACTTTTACACTGCTTCTTATTTTATTTGCTCTTGGCACTATTTATATCGACACTATTATATGAACACTGGATACGACGATAGGTCGCAGGTCACAATTTTGGATGTCTGTGCCGATGTTGGGTGGTTTTTAGACAGTTGATTTGAAATGTGCCGTTTCTCCTTTTTACACGCCGCTTAAATGCGTCACTCGCGGTTTGGACACTGGTAACGACGTTTGTTTGTTCGCCTCGCTGGACGCCGTGTCGTTTGTGTTGTGCGCCGGACAGGCTCGCGACCGCTGTTCCCTCAGTGGTCGCACCACGTCTATCCCCAGTTTCTGCCCGGTTCGCATCCGAATTCCGCGCAAAACTCAAACTCTCAGTATCTGTCCGATCACAGCACGCCCACGGGCATAGGGGCACTGCCCACCGCTAAGCCGCATCACCACCATCACAGAAATTATTTGAATCAGCACCAGTACTGTAAAGCCAACGCCAACCATCACGAGTACAACCACCTCAACAACAATGTTCACAATCACGTGCGCGTCGCCAATAGCTACTACCGCGGGCACAATCTCGCCTCAGGTATGCGCGCGACGCCACGCCGCCGCGCCACACCCTCACGCCGCGCTGCTTAGAGTGCGCTTGGTAGACATGTCGCGCCTCGCACCTCCCGCCGCTCTGAGGGAGCCGTGGTGTCATTATTCTAAACACTAGTAGGTTGCAGGGCATAGCAGACCCTCCCATGAATTTCTGTGAGGCAGAAAGTAACTTGTTGACTTCGGTCCTGCTGTTGTGTGAAACAGTTGTATTGGAATATAGCTACCAGGCACACGCTAACCCGCCCCATGGCTTGTAGAATTTTTGTTGTTTATATCATTTGCATAGTTCTCTTTAGTTTCTAGTAGTTACGTACATTTAAAAATCAAATAGATAAAATTAACAACATTTCAAAACACAAGAGTTATCTATCCTAAAGCATGTCCTAAAATTAAAATTTCCTAATTAACAAAATCTCCTCAATATTTATATGTTAAGTAGGTAGATTGGTACAGTAGCAGAGCCGACTGTCATGGAGAGAAAGCCGTGCTGATACTTCATAGGACCAATAGATGTTGCTATCGCTTTCTTGTTCTCACTTGCCACAAAATGAAGGGTGTGAGCGAGACACGTGAACTTCGTCGGGAATCGTGTCTTGCTCACTCGCACGGGATGCCAGTGAGAAAGTGATAGCAACTTCTATCGGTCCTACGACGTAACAGCACGGCTTGTTGTTGTTAGGTGACAGTCAGCTCTGACAGTAGTCATTTTAAATTTGGTCTTGTCTCCCCGTAGTCCCTCCGCTTTTGAAAACGCTGAATGGCTTCGTTTGATGTTGTTTCGTTACAATTTGTGTATTACTTGAGAAATATTGTTTGCGTTTGGACTTACAGAAAATAGCACAGATGACGTGGAGTACTCGGTGATCGTAGTTGATGAAAATAATTCCACAATGAACGAGTTGGACTCGCCATCGATAAAGGTCAGTGTTTAACATTTTTATGCTTTGCCATGACCGTTTTGTTCTTAAAAATAACTCCATACTTGAATTAATAACTAAATCTAGGCATGAGAATTTTGAGTAGTTTTCGGAGATTTTTATATTATAATACGATTGCACGTTCCAAAAGTAATTTGTGCATTTCTTCTCCCTTTAATTAATTACTGAGGTAACTATGTACTAGTTTATGACAAGTAATACTTTTAAAAGTTTTAAGCATGATAATTTATTTTTCGAAAATATTTTATAACATTGTAGGTAGCCTTTCTTTAGGTTACATTATCGTACATTCTGTATGTTGACTGTAGATCCTCTCATATTTTTCTAAATACAAAATATTTTGACATACTTATTTAGTCATTAAGAACGATAACTACTCCTTTTTTGGGATTCATAATAAAAAATTGGACAGTCAGATTGGCTGAGCGGTCAAGAGCATGAGAGCGTGAGCAGGAGGTGCCTGTACGATATCCACTGGGAGCTCAATATTTATAACTTTAGAATTTGTGCTAAATGGCCGCTAACACTCCAAGAAAAATTCCAAGCAGTTGGTCACCGTGGAAATGTACGACTAAAATCCTCGCATATCATGTAAATGAGAGAAAGCTTTACCCAGCAGTGGGGCGAATAAAATGGCTGCAAAGGAGAACAAAAAATTATAGAGGGCACATTTCCGCCGGCTGTCGTTCTAAATGACTATCTAATTGTTATTATTATTTATAGACTAGCTAGACTTCTCTCCATGTAGACTAGGTAAATATTATGTTGAATAAGGATTTATTTTGCATATCCTTTCCATTTTTACTTTGGAATCATCGATGTACTCGTACAAGCCTGCTCAGTGTTACATGTGGTCGTGCTCTATGGTCGCGCCGCTATCAATGTATAGACAATAGGATGATTGTTGTCTGCCATTTTGCAGTGCTCTCTCACTCTTACAATGAAGATTACAGCCGTAAGAGAGCAGTGAATGAGTATTTTGCACTCTCTGATGATATTGATTGTTGACTCAGATGATTTACTCGTAAATTATTGAAACTGCTGTAGTCCGGTTATCGCAGTCAGGCGGACTGCCGTTGCTAGTTAGTGAAGGACACGAGGGACCTAGCCAGTGCTGTCCAAGGATCATGCCCACGTGCACGTGTGTTGACTGCCTACTGTGCGAATTCTTGCAACCCCGATCTTTACCTTCGCTTATTCAAAGGCCGAAGAATTAATTTACGGGTGCTGCTTCGTTGCCAATTTAGTAGTTGTAGTTAAAAAAATTGTTTCGTGACTTGTGGGTCAAAAAAATGTCACCACATAAAAATTTGACGTTAGCACTTGTTCCGCACCGGCGAAACTTCCTCCGATGAGTGGACTGTATGCGTGCTGACGGTGGCCGGGGTCGCGCTTCTAACCAAGCGTCTCGCAACGATGCGTTCTCTCGGTGTTTAATTTAGTAAAAACCTTTTGTATTTATATGCAATTTTTATTCAGGCATTAGACATTTAACAATGACATTTGACAATGACATTTGACAATGACATTTGACAATGACACTATTTAGGCGCTGTCCGTAACAAGAATGTAAAGTATCATTCTGTATATATTTCCTAGCTTCCTCATCATCATTTAAACACATTTTACTTATTTTTATATCTGTATCTTTCTTTGCAATCCATGTAGCCGTTAACCGTATATGTTTAAATTAATGTTCGGATACAATGTTCGCATACAAATGTCGTTATTTTTAATTATAATTAATGTATCGACGCACTAACAACTTAAGCTGATATGTGTATTTCTTTGTTGATGAAATAACTGGTGCACTTGCTTAATTTTTCATTTTTGGTATTATTGTAATTTTATTAAGTTTTTTTAAAGCTCATGATTTTTGGCGTAGTTATCAAGTCTATTTTTTATTTGTTTGCTGACGTATCACTAATTAATTCCTCTGGGAGTCTGTTCCACGGGTCAACCACTCGGTTAGGATTAAAGTGTTTCCTTGGGTTTGATTTGCTTGAGGTACGGTTCAGTTTTAATGAGTGTCCACGTATGTGAGCAGTTGTGTTCATAGTGTGTACACACTCATTAGTTTGAGATCTGCCACGTCATATATTTCTGATAAAATTTTGTAGGTCTCAATGAGCTCACCTCTGTGTCATCGTTCCTCCAGTATGGTGAGGCCCAACGCTTCTAAGCGGTTCTTGTATGATACGTTTCTTACAGAGGCCACAATTTTTGTCGCCCGCCTCTACACTCTTTCCAGTAGAAAAATATCGTTTTGAAAGTAGGGGCTCCAGATTTAGTAATAGTGGCTGGTGCAGGCATCATTATACGGCGTTTGATGAATAAAAGGATTCCCTTGGAGCGGTTGGTACTGAGTACCATGAGATGGATTTAAGATGGGGAGCCACCTGAAATATCGATGCGGGTAGGGGGGGGGAGGGGGTCAAAGATTCCGGCCGCCGCACCTCACTCTGACATTTATAACTGCGTCATTTTAGCTAATAGG
>WYDE02033860.1:0-12633 GCA_009867175.2 Adela reaumurella | reverse complement strand
TCACCGAAGCTGAACAGAAATACGCAAACTCTGAGAAATGTTGCATTAATATTAAGTACTAGTTCTTCCACCTGGGCAGGTGGAAACTAGGTACCAAGACAGGTACTGCAGCAACTGCCTGAAATTTTTCTGCACGTTCAGATTTGAAAATTTAACATTAATCTTTCAGCAGAATTACAAGCATCGAAGCAAACATGTTCACAATTAGAATATTCTTCGTTCAGTTTTCGTATAAGGAATAAACACTTTACATGCTCCTCCAGCTACATGGTTTCATTTGTACAATTTTAATAATCGATATTCTGAGTTACCCACGAATTCATCCCAATTTTTTTTCATAAAGTGGTGAGACGTGAAGGTCACACCCTAAGCCTGTACCCACTTTTGGGACATTAGAATTAGGCAGGTTAACTAATATATGGAGTCTCATGTATTCTTGAATTTCCAAAAGTAGTTAAGCAAAACTCAGTTTTGGCTACAGTACAATACCTGACAGATTTACATGTACAATCAGTAGAATGAGCGCATGGAGTGATATTTAAGGGAACATGTTTCGAGCGCTTCGAAGCATGGGATCTCGATATCTAAAATATCTAAGCGTACAAGTATACAGGTTATACGTTTTAACACTACTTACATAATATGTGTCTACACTGTGTGCCGTAGCTAGCCCCCGTCATTACACATATTTACTTGAACCATATTACAATACTATGCTGTATGTCCGCTTAGGTGTGCTTAGTTACTTAGCTAATGATATTATTCCATGGTTAATGTCCACCATAAGCTTAAATTAACGGTATGTTCTTCACACGCCACACCTCCCCCCAAGGCGTTGAATGAGTGGTACGGGTGGCCCGCCCGTTCCGGTCCTCACCAGCGCCGCTTCGCCGCGCGTCCGCCATTTACATAGTCGATTTTGAGGTCGATTTGGATTATGTTTCCGGCCAAATCGCCTAAAGTCGACCGTGAAAATAAAGAAGCCACATCTTTTAAAGGTGACTTTTGTCTCTCAATTTAAAACTATGAAGCGACCGTGTAAATCCGCCTTCTGCGGCCCCATACCATATCTATCCTAAATCCTAAATCCTATCACTCTGTATAAATTAGGTAAACGCTAATACACGAACGGCGACAACGCGACGTGCGTCTCGTCGGAGACTTCGGCGCGGTGGAAGAGGCGGCTTGTTCACACTTACATATTTCACTTTATCTATTGGAACCAGACAGAAAGTTGCATCCGATGCAATGCAGTTGACGTATGAATATATGTATAGTAAGTATTACCGTTCGCCAATCTATCATACATAATATCAAGATGAGTTAATCAGAAATCAACTCTGTCCGGTTGTTACCTCTTTACGCACTACTACCGTGTGTTATGTTGTTTTACAAATAAATAAATTATTTAATTTTAAAATAAATAAAATATTTATAATTTGCATGCTCTACTGTTGTTTCCACTAACAGCTGGTATACTTGGCTGTAAGTTCTATTCACAATGCGCTTTGCATTGTCATTCCGTGGATTTTTTTTTTCTTCTAATCATATAGATTTTAATGTACATGAATTATGTACATTGGTTTAACTGTGTATGTTCCTTTAGTTGACATGTATTTATCTCGTTCTTCGTATTTTAAAAACAAGAAGATTAGGGAAGGTAAATGATTTGAAATATGAAAAATACATGATATCATAGAGAAGTGTGAATCTTTCAGCCATGAATTCACGCTTCGTGTGCATCAAAATTCATTAGGCTTACCAACTACAAAACATAGTGCATACCAAAATGCTTTCAAGATGTGGGCTTGCCAAGCATAAAACACAATGCATATCAAAATACTTTTTTATTTTTATTTTATTATCAAAATGAAACTTTCCAAAATACTTTTAAGCTGTGCGCTTGCCAAGTACAAACATATTGCATACCAAAATATTCTAAGATGTGGGCTTGCCAAGCACAAAACATAGTGCATACCAAAATACTTTTAAGATGTGCGCTTGACAAATACAAAACATAGTGCATAGGTTCCAAAATACTTTTAAGATGTGCGCTTGCCAAGTACAAACATATTGCATACCAAAATATTTCTAAGATGTGGGCTTGCCAAGCACAAAACATAGTTCATACCAAAATACTTTTAAGATGTGCGTTTGCCAAATACAAAACATAGTGCATAGGTTCCAAAATACTTTTAATACGCTTGCCAAGCACAAAACATAGTGCATACCAAAATACTTTTAAGATGTGGTCGCCAAGTACAAAATATAGTGCATACCAAAATACTTTTAAGGCGTGGGCTTGCCAAGTACAAAACATAGTGCATACCAAAATAATTTTAAGATGTGGGCGTGCCAAGTACAACCAACAAGTGCACACCAAAATACTTTTAAGATGTGTGCTCGACAAGTAAAAAACATAGTGCATACCAAAATATGTTTAAGATGTGGTTGCCAAATACAAAACATAGTGCATATCAAAATACTTTTAAGATATGGGCTCGCCAAGTACAAAAGAGGAATCAGCAACTGAAAAAAAGATGTTAGTCAAAAAACTATTATACCGCTACATTAAATTTTTTGCGCCACAGGCCATGCAAGGCCGGCGCTGCCGCGGGCCTTCGCCGTCGGCGCAGGTCCGGGCGTGCACCGACTAACCGATTAAACGACGGAGAACCGCCAGCTGGACCGCCTTCCGCTTCCCTGGCCGTACTCGCAATGAGCTCGGTCATTCATTAGGCATATGCAGATGCGGTCCGCAGAAGTCGACGTCGATCGACTCTCTCGTGAGTGCAGGCCCCGCCTAACTCGAGGGAAAGGCAGGGTCTGACCCTTCTGTGTCCTAGTGATTGTCGTCTTGTTGGGTCGCGACGCCTTCGCCAGGCTGGAGGCTCGAGTCGGCGGAGCTATAAGCAAATGTGGCTGCGGCTGCTGCTGCTGCTGCTTGAAGGTTCTCTAGGGCCTCGGCTGCCAGGTTCTTCAAGAAGTCTGAAAACAGGTCCCTAGGATTCGATGGTGGTGCTGGAACTGTTGGCTAGCCGGAGGAGGGGAACTCGAACGGATGAGAAGTATAAAACATAGTGCATACAAAAATACTTTTAAAATGTACCTAGTCGCCAAGTACAAAATATAGTGCATACCAAAATACTTTTAAGATGTGGTCTCGCCAAGTACAAAACATAGTGCATTCCAAAATACATTTAAGATGTGGGTTCGCCAATAACAAAACATAGTGCATGCCAAAATAATTTTAAGATGTGGGCTTGCCAAATACAAAACATAGTGCATACCAAAATACTTTAAGATGTGATCGCCAAGTACAAAACATAGTTCATACCGAAATACTTTTAAGATGTGGGCTCGCCAAGTACAAAACATAGTGCATACCAAAATACTAAGACTTGATGCAACAATGATTGACTTCACGATTACGATGAGATTATGAAAGATTTACCAAACCCATTTACGCATGTGTATAGGGAAATATTCTATACCTAATGATTTTATGTAATATATCTCAAAGCAGCTCTTGACTTATTTTTATATTTGAAGAAACAGCCCCCTTCCCTCTATTTTTAAAGGGCAATCATAAATTTTTCCATATTTTTTTTATATTCATTAATAATTTTGTTATTCATAAAGACTGCATAAATAGAGAAGAGACTGCAGCATAATAACCTAATCGTTAATTGTAAAATATTTTTTTTATGGATAATAACAATAACATTTTTTTTATAATGTAATAAATATACCAGACAATAATACATTATACCTCAGGCAGCGCTTGGCGCTGCCATCCAGCGGGGGAACGCGGCGGGAGTAATGGGCTCACTCCAGGGCCACGAAGGCAGGGTGGAGGAAGTATAGAACATTTTGTAGGTTTAAATTAGTTTAGTTTAGTTTGTTTAGGGTCTTTTTGTTTTATTTAAGTTTATTTTTAGGTAAATTTAAATATTGAATACACATAATATATTATATCTTCCAGCGTTTTCAGATTGGCCGAGCAGGCAAGAGCAAACCTCTCAAGCGGGAGGTGCGGGCTCGATCCGCACTGGGAGGACAATATTTATAACTTTAGAATTTGTGCGAAAAAAGACTGTTGACACTCCGGTGAAGGAACACATCGTGAAGAAACCCTACTTCCAATCCAGTTCGTGACCGTGAAAGTGTATGTGTAAATCATCTCATATCATCTAAATGAGAGAGGCCTGTACCCAGCAGTGGGGCGAATAAAATGGCTGCAAAGGAAAGGAAGGATCTCCCATCATTAAGTATGACTCTGTGAAAATGCTGTGTATTTATTTATTGTACAAGATTTTCGTCTGGCAATAAAGTTTATTCATTCTGATTATTTAAGTGTGAAGGAGGTTGTTGTTACTTGATTAGGTAACATACACCTTCTCATTAACTTTTAATGTCTTCATTTTCTTCTGGCCGACCATATAGACATGTCGAAAGCAGATATTAGAGAAGTATAGTTTTGTAATTTCATTGGAATATTATTAGCTGCGGTTAACGAAAACACAGTGGAGTAAACTGTACATTCGGTTCGCTGCTCACTTTGCCTGATGTTTTGAGTTCGTACCTTTAGTTTGTGCGGATACTTTTACTGGCTGATCGAAGAGAACCCTAGGACTCGACTAGGTTAAAAAAACTTTTGGTGTCTGTCTGTGCCACGCAACATCTTCAACTTCCTAGAAGAATTGGCAACAAACTTCGCTGGGTATTTTTCCTAAAAGGTTTCGCCGATCGGGCTGAAATATAGTTTCATTCTACGAGTATATGCCAATGGTACGCCACACACCGATTTTGAACTTCCTAGAAGAACTGACGAGAAACTTCGGTGGAAAATTTTCAACGTCTACTCCTTCTAAACCGTTTGGTAGATCAGGCTGACATTTTTTCACACAAACTTTCAGTATGCTCAATGGAACAATATGTAACATTTATAAACGGTTCACGTAATACCCTAGATGAATGACCCGGTAATACAAACAATTCTAACAATAAGATCTAACAAATATTAATTGTTAGAGCTCACGCTTCCTACACTGGCTGGCGTCCTTGGAAACGAAAGCTAATGTGGAAAGACCACACGCCAGGTTGGACGACGACATATTGTTGCCCAGTGCCGGGAACGTTAAAAAAATTTTTAAGAGGCTTATGTCCAGCAGTGGACGGACGATGACGATAAAGCGAACAAACGCTCTAACCTACATCAAAAAGATCGGTTGAAGACGTAGGTGCTAGCTACCTCTTCCCGGCCCAGGCCATATACCTACTTCACGCAAAGGTCCAACATACACTAGCTACATCCGATCTCTGGAGGGATGTGCAAGTATAGAGTTACACTGAGTTGCAATCCGTCTGCTCCGGCGCACCCATCGAAACGAGAAATGTGTGGAAGGAGGAAAGATCATAAAAATATTATTTCTCAAAAAAGTTTATTTTACTTAAACTTGAGGCGCAAACTTGAAGAGGGTAAGTCAGATTTAAAAATTTGCATTGGACACATATTTTTAAGAAGATTAGATACAGGAGCCGCTAATTATAAGAAGTCCTTAAGTCAAATTTTGTCTTTGATCTTATTTGATCTAATAATTTGATCTTATACTTAATACATATTTTGTGTGGTTTACAAAAAGATTGCCTTACCTATAAGTTTCCATGTCGAGGATACTTATGTTTTATCTACAATACAAGTTTGGCAGATAATAGACTTTCTTTAATTAGGCGCTTCTGAGGTTGGCCGCAAAACGTCACACATATGTGTCATGACAATATGGTTTGCGCCGGAAACCGAATTAACGTACTTTTAAAACAAAGTCACACATATGTGGCCTGCAGCATTTTGACGCGTGGTTCTGCGAGAAACCACCAAAAACACGTCGGTGGTTAAACTGTTAAGCTCTATTTAATCACATTTACATTAAAATATAATTTTACAATGAAGAAGAACTTACTCTTCTGTGCAGATCCGACATTGCTTTCGGTGTGAAGGTGCTTGCAGTGGCTTCACAGTATGAATCCGGGCCGATTAGCATTTCGGTGTTAATCGAGGTCAAACTTAGTTCTAGCATACGTGACAAAACTAGCTGAACTACGGCTATCCCTACCCCTACCCCTACCCCTACCAAGTCCCTACACCTACTCTACCCTAACTCCTACCTCTACGCTACACCTACCCCTATTCCTAACCCTACCTGCCCATAGCACTACCCCAACCCATACCCCGATCGATCCCTAACCCTAACACTTCCCTAACCCTAGGGTAGGGCCCTACCGTTACCCTGACCTGACTAGGGCATCCAAAATTGGTACCATTTTCAAAGCCTGATCCATAGGAAAACCTTGGCGCGTTGATCTCTTTTTTCTGTATTTTTTGGCCTGCATCCCCGCCCACCGTTAAACATCTTTCCCAGTCATCCTCCTCCATGCTCGGGCCCGCATGAAGACCCCATACAAACTTTAATCCCCTATTTAACCCCGTTCTCTTAGAGGAAGCATTTTAGAAAAATCGCTAATACAGCTGAATTTTATATATAAACGGAAGCCTAAACACAAATCGGAATCGGAAAACGGAACTCCGATACAATTTTTTTTTTCCCCATTAAATTTTTTTTTAACCGGCAATAAGGTGGTTATGTCCAAAATTTCAAAAGAAGATTAGACACATCCAATAACACTCACTCCGCACAAAATCACACTCAGAGATGCGTCATGCCAGCTAAATTAAACGTTTGGAACATAATCCTGAACACCAATTTCCTTCTTTAAAACTAACTTTAAAAATACAATCCATACAAATTTTATCCTATATTTAACCCCCTTGGGGGATAAATTTTCTAAATTCCTTTCATAATGCTCACCTACGTTACAAAAGGAGCTCGTGTGCTTGTGATTCTAGACCCAGCGGTTTAGGCAATGCGCTGTCTGTCAGTGAGTAATGAATGTTTTTTAGAGTTTTATTGAGTAGATAACATCGCCCAAATGAAATTGGCTATGTCGTGTCATTTGAATGAAACTAGACTTTTGTAACAGCGATTTGTGTATCGTTATGTTTCCATACCTTTCTTATTTCGATGAACGCAGCCGATGCCGATGGCGCCTCCGCAGCGCCGATGATGTCGGGATAAGGAACCGACGACGACGACAAGCACAAGACACGACGCATAGTGATGCATCTGCGGTAGAATGACGAAGCGCTTGATTTTATGTACCTCTTTCTATTCCTGTCTTCATTCTTAGTAGCCTGGTAAGCGAAGTGTGGGAAGACCACCCGTCAGGTGGGACGACGACATCCGTACGTCGTGGGAAAACGATGCATCGTGTTACCGAGTACCAAGAGAGTTGGAAGCAAATCCAGCACCGTCCAGCAGTGGACTGTGACTCCTGATGATGAAGATGAGGCTATACGTTGACGGAAATAGCTCGCAATATTTCGGTGTTGTAGATAATTAATTACGCAAGCCGGTTTTCACCGTGAAAATATATGAATAAATCCTCTCATATGATATAAATGAGAGAGGCCTGTACCCAGCAGTGAGGGGAATGAAATGGATTTCGTAAATTAATAGATCTTCCGATAAATCGTACTTTGGTATTCGCGTTATTGCATTATGTACACACGCATAGTTTCATATCTGTGCATCGTTTTCCCGCCAATTTGCAAGCGCTGCCGTAGAGAGAGAGAGCAGGCACGTGCCTCGCCTCGCCTCCGCCAACCGTGTTATGCAATATGAGACGAAGAATACAAAAAACACTTAACTATTTCACTTCGCGCTGTCCGGTGACGCCACCTGGTTCTAAGTCTATGTTGCACAGAAATGCGACTTATCGACAGTACGTTAAAAAATAAAAAGTTATAGCTGTACAACAACTCGTAATTTTGTTAGTGGCTTTGACAAAAGCAATTCGTCATTTGTTTTGGAAAAACCCTTCTTCTAACTAAACATTTTCAGCTTTTTCAAATCTATAGTTATGTATTTTAAAACTTTATGTTTGTTTCAAAAAAACTATATCAAATAACTTTTAATTGAGGAAATAAGAAAAACGTCAAATTATTGCAATGGTGAGTCATTTACATTTTCCATGTAAATGACTCACCGAAAATCATTCATATGACGTCACTAGTCGGCGCGTTTTTGGTGAGGTTGATTTTTTCTAAACTACACGAGTTAAATTTAAGTTCTTGGAAGAAATAAATAAATGGTAGTACCAACATTTAAAATTTCTATGCCTCATACATAGATACTCAAGATATCAAAATACCACTAAGATAATCTAGATTTTTAGGTAGATTTCATAGAATCTACCTATTCAGGATGTCACGACTTCGGGAAAATTCTACAATATCTGCACTCAGTATAGGAAATAGGTACAGAATATACCCCCTGTTCAAAAGTTGATATACAATCTGTTTGACAAGAATGTGACCGGTATAATTTTTTTTTCAAAGCCTTTACGCGATATTTAAATTTGGAACATGTGGAGAGACTCTTTTTCTAAGATGCATTGTGATAACTAGATCAGTTCGCGCGGTTTTTTCGCGCTGAGAGCTAGTTTCCCGCCATGAGTGCCGCGTATGCTTCCCGCTATGAAACAGTGTTCCTTTGCTCGCATCCGAAAGGACCAAAAATTTCATGCTATCAGGGTGCAAAGTACATGAAAAAGCCTAAGTCATTCGTGGAGAAGTGGCTGAAACGATATTCTGAATCAAAAAACGTAGATGACCTACCAGAACCAAAGTGAAAGTGACGTGCAGCAAATTCACCCCCGAGAAGTTGAATGTTTTTGGGGAAAGGCTAGAAGGTCCGTGATTGTAGTAATAGGGAAAATTTCTCCCCGGAAGCACGTTCCACACTTTGCAGTGCGAAACAAGAAAGATTTAGAGAAATTTCGATGAATTCTCTATCGACTACAGACAGGTGTTCCGCAAGAGGGCGAGTTTGGCGAAGGCGAACAGGAGAAGGGGTGATGAATGAAGCGAGTTCGTCAGAGCAGCGGCCGTTGTAGTACCAATAAAACAGGCTCAACGAACCAACGAACAGGCTCACTTAACAAAGTTTTGAAGTCCCACTGAGGGTCAAACGTTCATTATATTGCTTATGTTTAGGTTAGATTAGTTTAAAGAAAACAGCGACAAGGATAGAAGAAAGGCGAGGAGATATGTAGATCATTTGGTCACATGGAGGAATGGATGTTAAGAGAATGACCAAAAAAAGTTGAAGCGAATGTGGAAGGCAGAGTCGAACGGGGCCACCCTACGCGAACATATCATGAACAAATAGGTAACTTTTTACGGAAAGGGCAAGTTCGCAGCACCCGTAGCCAGCGTGCATATATGATGCGATATATGACAGTGGATGAAGCAAATGATGTATTTCGGGAACGTGTTACATGGCGCTTAACTGTCTCTGAATAACACTCCGGGGAAGAGGCGTGATGATACATATACTCGTATGTATGTAAATTCGTTTATACATAGCTAGTTTCTTATTTAAAGGTAGTTCCTGATTTACTAATTCATCACTTTATTATGAAACGACCATAATCGAGTTAGCCTTCTGCAGTAAGACAATATAACCCTACCAATTATCTCGACTTTAAATTAAAACGAGATCAAACGAACACAAGCGCCAACTTTGCAACTCCATAAACACATTCGGATCTCTGCAAACCCCGTAATTAATTTTACTGCTGATTGTTGGGCCGAAAAGAAGCGCGGGAGCCGTGAGAATGAACCGTCGAGTTATTTTCGGTTCTCGTTTGGTAATATTTATAGTTGTTTCTTTGTTTTGGCGCACTTAATGACACAAAACACATAACCTTACAATGTAATGGTTTAGGCCCAGCGTTCAACAGAACCATTATAATAATGTTTACTACATGATGATTCTCTACAAACTGTTCCGGAATGAAGTCGGCCTACGACGCTCCACTTAGGGGTAGGAAGCTGTCATCCATCATTTAGAGAGCCTTTTTTGAAAGTATAAGTATTTTTACGAGATAAGGTGCGAAACGAAGAAATTCGCCGACGTACCAAAGTAGTAGATATTGTACACCGGGTGGCAAAGCTGAAATGGCAGTGGGCTGGACACGTGAGCCGCAGGGATGACGGCCGTTGGAGCGCGCGCGTGTGTGGGAAGACCACCCGCTAGGTGGGACGACGACATCAGGTATGTCGCGGGCAAACGATAGATTCGTGTTGCCGAATGCAGGGAGGATTGGAAACAAATTGGAGAGGCGTATGTCCAGCAGTGGACGGTTAAACACTGATGATGATGATGATTGGTTGATTTTAGATTTAAAACAATCTTCAATCTTCCCTGTGCATGATTTTATACTTATCTGTTGTAATTTTAAATAAATTAGTTCTAAATATGTGTACACCTTTCCATAGTGAAAACTTTAGAAAATTGCTTGGTGATTCCTCGCTGAAAATTACGTCTTTTCAAAATATGTGTCAAAATTCTAATTAAATGCGGAAATTCGGCATCGTTCCTTGCCGTAACCATCGTTCCTCCGCCCGGTCGATACGGCCAAAGTCGCAGCTGCGGCTGATCTGAGCAAGGGGGTCAACATGATTGTTTAGGCTTTTACCGCTGTTACACATTATATTAATGTTTTCGATTGGGTCCAGAGTGGAGACGAAACGTCGACAAAAGTAAGTCGCTCTCTCATACCGCGTCAACCGAAAACATTAATATAAGGGGGTCAACAATAATAAAAGAAAAGTACATAGGCACACAAACAAAATTAAAATTATCCACAATAAAGAGTTTACACTTATTTAACTAAAATTTTGTTCCATTTCTTAGGCAACATTACGTGCAGTGCTTCTTCTGAAAGCTTCCAAAGCTTTCAGAAGAAGCACTGCACGTAATAGGTAATAGGGACAAATTCGAGATCTCTGTCAGATTGATGTCGATCATGCAGTAAATGGGAATTCGGAATTCTGTCTCTTTTCAGAGTAATGGTTTGAAAATACGCCTGTGTACAGTCCGTTACAGAGTATTCCAAAAAATTTAATCACCACTGTTGGTTTTGTAGGAAAACCATTGTACGCATTTTTCTTAGAAATGAATGAATCTTGATATTTTGCACAAATATTTGGCGATAAACATTCATTCAATATTCAAACAAAAAATTATAACTATTTTGTAATTACATATAACAAATCATCGTATCATCGGAGTCAAAGAGTGGGTGTCGTGTTGCAAGTGCAATTGGGCCTCAGTTTTTCCTGAATGCAGAATACTCTTTATTCTCATACTGCATTAAAAAAAAAAATCTTACTTGAAAGACAGTATTTTCGAATACTCTTTACTGTTGGACTGTATTCTCGAATACTCCTTGTCAGACTGTATTTTCGAATACTCTATCTTGACGGATTGCATTTCCGAATACTCTTAATTGAGTACTCATATTGCGACTCGATACAGCGTCGCGACGTGCGACTAGTGGACAACCCTGAAGTGTCCCGCGATCTAGCACCACTGTAACTTCGTAGGGATGTCGGCTCCCTTAGTGTGCTCTATCGCTTATTGTACGGGGAGTGCTCCGAGGAGCTGTTTAACGCGATCCGGCCGTCCCCTTTCCACCTTCGCACTAAGCGTACTGGGCAGGGATTGCATCCCTACACGATGGATCTACCGCGAATGCGTACGAATCGGTCTTGCAAATCTTTCATCTACAGAACCGGTAAACTCTGGAACGTTCTCCCTGCCCACATATTTCCCTCCATGTATAGTCTCGGGTCCTTCAAGAGGGGTGAATAGGCACCTGTCAGGCCGGCATGGCATTCGCAACCCCGGCTAAAAAACAAATGTCCATGGGCGTCGTTAGTCTCTTTCTAGGTGGCTCGGCACCATATGTCGCGCTCACAATAAAAAAAAAGAAGTGTATTGAGATCGTTGGGCAAGCGAAGCGAGCCCGACAGTTTGTATGAAATATTGGTGAGAAGTAAGTCAAAATCAACAAGGCTGCAGCGGCGGTAACTTTGGAAGAATGCAAACTATTGTAATGTAATCGTTGGGCCAGCGAATTTTTTTTACCATTTTTGGGATTGAATTTGAAAATTAAATTTTACCTCTTCTTTAAAGTCGTTAAGGGATTTCCAGAGACCCACCCCGATACCTTCCGCGACCCGAATTTGGGTCGCGACCTGAGGGTAAGAACCGCCGGAGTATCGGTTGGGGAGGCCGATGTCCTGCGGTGGATATATTTGAGATTAAATTATGATGAAGTCCTACTAAAACGCACACAATAGAATTAGAAGATATGTCTTTATACCTACTCTTATTGGCTGAGCGAAGCGAAGGCTAGTTCGTGTAAAAAAAAATTTGGTGTCTGTTTGTATTTCTGATTGTCCGTACAACTCCTACTAAACCGTTCGGCCGATTGGGTTGAAATTTTGTAGGTTCTTTCTGTACTCCAATAGCACGCAAAACACCAATTTTAAACTTACAAGAAGAACTACATTTTGAAAACTTCCGGCTCTTCTCGCGGCGGCTTTATCAGTACGTTCGCTGCTATCTTGTCGAGCGGACCTCTCCGTGACCATGAACAGGACGCTCTGTTCGAAACGTCGAACAATCCGATAAAGTCGCCGCGAGAAGAGCCGGAAGTTTT
>WYDE02033749.1:0-12633 GCA_009867175.2 Adela reaumurella | reverse complement strand
AAGATTAGGAGGGAAGGGACCTACAGTTTTACGAGGAATCCGAACCTCGGTCAGCCCTTAACGGTCGAGCGGTCACCGATCCAAGTACTGTCCACACCCTGCGCTGCTTAACAATCAATAGCGACAGTTGACTGTCTGCACCACTGAGCTATCCAGGCTGACAAAACTGACAGAACTGACAAAAAACTTCTGCGAAATTTTTTCAACGTCCATCCCGAGTATCGGGAAGCCTGTTTCGACAAGACTGGCGTACATACCTTGTAAATAATTGTAAACAAGTTATGTACCTACCTTGTAAACAATTGTAAACAAGTTATGCATCTATCTTATAAATAATTGTAAACAAGTTATGTACCTACCTTGTACATAATTGTAAACAAGTGGTGTATCTTCCTTGTAAGTAATTGTAAACAAGTTATGTATCTACCTTGTAAATAATTTTCTGATTTATTCTATCGCACATGCAAAGCAATTAATCCCGGATCGTGCATATGCCCGAAAGCCCACACTTGTATCCAATTTCAAGCTCCTGTCTCATCTGGAAATACCCTTTTGGTTTTTATCAGTTTCATTTCATTTATAAAAATTAATTTCTTATTTAACATTTACAGTATTTTGCATACTTAACAAAAAAAAAATAAGTCGTATATCTCGGTTCATAACAGCATTTTAACATTTAAAAAAAACAGGATAAAAACAAAAGAAAGTCACAAGTAACAAGTCCCTAGAGTTTTCAAGTCGTAGAATTGTGATAGTGATAAAAAGTGGTAGAGCTTGTTCGTGTGAAGTTTGCTCCTGTTTCGTGCACGCTAAACTTCTTTCATTGGCTGTTTGATGCGCTTCCGTATGCATTGATAGGGAGTGTGCATATTAGTACAAAATTGTCCTATAATCTACAGGTGCGATTCACAGGAACAGAGATTTTACGACATTTGTAACCTCTTTCCTTCAGTTCTTGTTAGCGTATTTCTCTGGAGGAGGAGTCTGTGTAGATGTGTGTCAAGTCAGTTTAGACATATTTCGTCAGGATTGATATGAATGTCAACAGTAGCGGTACGTGTTCCATTGAATTATTGATACACATATCAATCCTCATTGAATATGTATTGAATTCCTTGTTTTTTTTCCGCAGGATTTGAACAGCAGCTCGCCAGCAACAGCTACTGCATGTTTTTTTTTTATTGATTGAAACTGAAACGGGTGGCTACATCACCTAATGAACCAGTTTTCTGGTACCAGTGATGTCAGCCTAAACACCTTGGTGACTTATGTAGGTAGGTGCCATATCAGCGCTTCCCTCAATTCCAGCCGGCTACACTGAACTGGACGGAAAACACGAAATATGTTTCATAGCCGCTTCGACCAACCTTCATTCAGTACGGACGGCGGTTAATTGTCTTTGCCTGCACCTTCGAAGAGGTGTGATGGTATGTATGTAGGTAGACTAAAATAGGGAACGTATCAAACTTCAAAATTGAAAAATTGCCGTCGTTTCCATAAAAAAAACGCATTCCATTCCGTCCACTTTTTTGCATTAGTTGCTACGAGGCGAAATGACCAAGTTTTTGCGATTTGGGGTCTAGCTGGTCACTGATTTTCATATGGTCTAGGAGGCAGTGAAAAATAACACGTTTTGTAATGAAAATGATTAGGCTGATCGTGTTCCTTATTTTTTCGGCATCAAGAATATGTCGGTCTGGCAACTGGGAGCCATTGCGTTCAGAAATGGCAACACTTTTAAAAAGCTGTAAGTGGGATCCGAAAAGTGCAAAAAAGTAAAATGAAGACTTTCATACATTAGATCGTGGGTTCCCATACTTTTTGGCCCCGCGACCCACTTTTTATAATTACAATGTTTTGCGACCCAGCGAAAGTTACAGCGAAAAGTTGCTGAGTAGTTTGATGTAAGAAATAAACAATTAAATTGTAAGTATCATAAGGTAATCTTTATTTTGTAATAAATTGTAATGTGCGACAAAATAAAAAAAATTGAAACTAAGATCTATGTTTACATATTAACATATTAATTACTTTGAAAATCATGGGGTAGGTACGGCGAAATAATTCAGTGTGACGGATTCTTTATATTTTTCAAAATTACGCTATCTGTCGTATTATACCCTATAACGTATGAAACGTGTTCGCGACCCACCTCGAAACGGTACGCGACCCACCATTGTGTCGGGAACTCGGGCGGGACCCACCACTATGGGAACCGCTGCATTAGATAATGCTGAAAAATGTGTATGAAAAATACTACTTCTAAAAAATATTTTTTATTTCAACAGCTGTTACGTATCACATAATATAGAATCACCCCCGCAGGTCAGTTCAAAATTCGCTAAACATAATGCTTAACACCATGTATATACCTAAAGCTATTCCTTGAAGTGTACTGTCAGAAACCCGGATAAAAAAAAAACATATCGCTATGGCTGTTAAGGCGATCGCTAACACGAAATTATGATTATTTTTATTAAATTATGAGAGAAGAAATAAAGTTCAGAATCGCTTACGGTAATGTTGCTGTAAAAGAGTTTTTATTCAAAAAATAATCATATTGCCTTTTTGTACATTCAGTTCGTGCTAAGCAATCAATTCTTACTTCTTCATCTTTTAGTGAATTTACTAGATAACGGTGCCATGTAGCAAGTGGAACATAATCTCGTTGAAAGATAAAAAAAGAATATATGACGGTTCGCCTATGAAAACGTTATTATTTACTTGTCGCTATTGATTGTTAAGCAACGCTGGGTACGGTCAGTACTTGGATGGGTGACTGACTGCTCGACCGTTAAAGGCTGACCGAGGTTCGGATTCCTCGTAAAAAACTGTAGGTCCCTTCCCTCCTAATCTTACTTGGTGGTATGGTTTAACCCGCCCGGGTTGTATTGGTACTACCGCAATGAGTGAAACGTCGGTCGAAATGTAAATATGTAAATAGTTTATGTTTTCCGACCAGTTCAGTGTAGCCGGCACGATCAAAGGGGGAAGCACTGACGGCACCTAGTTCACCCGGTGTTATGGGCTCACATCTCGGATTGTAGGTGATGTAGCCAAACCGTGTCAGCTGCAATAAAAAAAAAAAACCTGTCCACAAAGACTTAGTATATCAAAAAAACCTGTCCACACAGACTTAGGACTATGAAATAACGTATCCTCACAGACTTGGGGCCGGATTTAACCAACTGTGAAAGGATTTCACGATATTACAGTGTAAAGTGAAACGGCATTCAAGTCCGATCTTAATTTTAATCACCCATCAAGGCGAGATTCGACGATAAACAATTTAATGAAGCGACTTAATTAAAAGACCGTTAATGACTAAAAAGTAATACACCTATCAAACTGTTTCATAGATCCTAAATTAAATTATAGACAAGCTTTCGAAGGTTACGAGCTGCAACTCTATCACCACAAACAGAAATAGTGATGACTTGGAAATGTAAAATGTTATCCACACTGACATCGCATGAAGTGCCAGATTATAACACTGGCTCCACAATCGGCCAAACATAGACAAACTTTTTAGTCCTTCTATATTCTATGTCATACAAAATAATATAGTAGCACTAAAATGTTTTTCTATGTGTGGGAAAAGTGTGGAGTTAGCATGAGAAAATCCTAAAAAACTACATGTTATAGAAGATGATGGGGATCAGCTGCTTAATTTATTAGAGAAAACACGATATTTTGTAATGTGAGTGAACAGGTCGCTCTCTCCTCTCACGGTCACGTGACAGCGGCTATCGCACCACGAGTTTGATAATTGTGGCCCAGACGCTCGCAGCAGATTCCTCAGTCTTTACTCAACAATCGACCGTGTCCGCATCACTAGACCGCGACAGGGACGACTCTTGAATGCCTCCCCGCCGTTACGAATTTCGGGCACGTCGAGCTTAGCGCGACAAATGAAATGTAACATAGGAGAACCCGCACCGCATCCCACAGCCGACGGATCTCGTCTCCGCGTCCCACCAACACGAACACGAACTCAAGGACTCGGATGTCTGCGACTGCAATTTTATACACCCTGTTTACGATTCTGCTTTCGATAGTAAATAATATATATTCGTAAGGGTTGATGAGAATTTCAATATTAAAACAAAATAAGTAGCCGACTTTTGTATTTTGACGTTTAAAAGGAACTAAATTATCAATGCGGTTTATTGGTTCTTAACATAGTCGGTAAAGCAGATTATCGCCGATCATTTCATATTTAGCCATTGCTCGAACAAGTGAAGACTGAATGGTACCAAGTTACTGAAGAAGGTCTTAAACTTATCACTGGAGAAATTCTCTAAAGCAATAAATATATTTTCAAGTTGCATCAAACTCATTGTCCCCTCAAACCAAAGATGATCGCGACAAGTTTAAAGAGAGCGTCTCGTACATAATGCTCTGATGTCGGCGGCTGCGGCTCCCCTGGCTGGGCTGGGGCGGGCGGGGTGTGGGTGTGAATGTCGGACGCTGCGGGGTGTCGTCGCCGACGTGGAAGCAGCTAATCCCGGGATCCCGCCGCTACGTTAAGTCAATAAGGAGGCGACCCCGCCGGGAGATTGAAACGCGCGTGTCGAGCGAGGAGCCGCCGCCACCGCGCCGCCGGTCGGTTGGGGTGGCATGAGGACATTTGCCGTGAAGACATTTTGCACTTTCTCTAAAGCTTCTCTACAAACTGAAACAATAAGTATATATTCTTGTCTGTTTACGGTAAACGTCGGAATTGTGTCGCAGTTTTCGCGTTTGTTATGGACAGCGCAATAACTTAAGCCGCTCTTCTTACATTAATGTAAGAACGACATCCATGTGCCCATGGGGCCTCTTACAATTGCCTCTTAACCAGTGTCTTAAAAATCCAATATTTTTATGCGCTTCGGCATTGGTAGTTAATAACGTAACTATGCTGAAGTAAATAGCGGAAAAGAAATATCTAATCAATAGAATACACATAGTCCCGCGAAAACACGCTCAGCGAAACGCTATGCCGGCATGTTGTGGCTGATTGGCGACCTGTTGTGGCTGTTCAGTGCGTTGACGCCATTTGAACACGACAGACTGTATGTGTGTTGACTGTATTCTGGAAACATTCTCGCCGGCTAGCAGTTTTACATCGTGGCCATGCGGAAGAGGAAAGACTGAGAATCGATGAGTTCCTCCGGAGTTCCACGAGTTTACAGCGAAGTGGAGGGTTTGAAGTGCTAGGAATAAGGGAGGGAAGTTCCAATGAACAACCACCGTGACAGTATCTGTAGTTCAAACTAAGCGAACTGATAAATCGTCGTTGACTCGATACGCTCTAACCATTGTTGAGTTTAAGAAACGGATAGTGCGGCTCGGCGATAGAGTCTAAAGTTGTAGAAGTATACTGAGGGCTTTCTTCCCAAATTATGCTATAATACTCCATCGCCGTCATGATTCGTGTCATGTATATACAACGCGAGTAAAGGAATGCCAGTTGGGGTATAGAAATACAGTGGTCCGTTAGAAGGAAACAATATTACTTATGAGACAGCTATCCAATGATTGGTGTGAAAAGCAGGTCCTATCGGATCGGTTGTATGTCATCATGAATAATAATGAATATGAGGAATTATCTGAGCCGTAACACGGTGTCATAAGGATTCGTCCGGTTTTGAAAGTTGTCGAGCACAGTTTTTGCAGAAACCAGAAAAATAAATACAGATCTTACCCCATGATATTTGTAAGTAGAGTGTGTTGGCCACAATTTCGATTTGTCAGTCGGATTCGGTTAGGTCAGTGTAGACATCTAGACAACTCCGCATGCAATCGAGAGTGTGTTATTGTATGTATATGACGGTGTAGGTGGTTCGCTGTCACCGCACGCGCACCATGTCTGCCGTCTACTAACTAATCTCGCCGGATGGCCAGAGGCGTAAACTATAATTATCTTAATGACTGCGTGTTTAGAAGCCACAAGACGCGCTCTGAGGCAATTCGTCATCGGCTTATTTGAGCATTTCTTACGGGCTCGGTAGTGGCTCGTCTCCCTACGAATTAATCCTTGGGTATGATCCGATTCCTTAATGTTTGCATCTTCGAAACGTCGTTTGTTCGAACGTCTTCATTGGGTTGGACGCCAGACATATTCCCTTCCTAGCATAAATTTTTATTATTTTTTAATACTATATGCTTTTTTTATGTATACGGAAGGCTAAATCACCTAATGCACCAGTTTTCTTGTACCAGTGATGTCAGCCTTGTTGAGTTATGTGGGTAGGTGCCATGGCAGCGCCTCCCTCAATTCCAGCCGGCTACACTGAGCTGGACGGAAAACACAAACTATGTTTCATAGCCGCTCCGACAGACCTTTATTCAGTGTGGTGGTACCAAGACGGACGGGTTTAACCCTACCACCATGAAAAGAGAGGGAAGGGACCTATAGTTGAAAGTGGAATCCGAACCACGACCAGGGTCAACGGTCAAGTGGTCCCCCATCCAATACCTGACCTCGCTCGGCAGAGCTTAACTTCGGTAATCGAATACCGAATATCGCAACCACTGAGCCAACGGCGCTGATAAATGTACTATGTAATGTACTCGACGGGTTAAAAAGAGAACGAAGCTCCAAATCCACTGTGCTACTTAGAAGAGGCAATTTTGTCAACATTGAAATTTTCGCGTATCGTACGTACGTGAGAAATACCGCGTTGAGATATAGAGTCCTCGAGGTATCCTAGGATCGTGCAGGCGTGTACCGGCTGAACGCCGCGCTAGTCGGCGTGTCGAGTTAGAAATGACATACTGAAGTCTGTGCACATGACATATGCTTTCGGCAACATGCGAGATCGGCGTGCGAGCCTCGACATGCCGATCTCGTCCCGGTACATCCAGGCTTGGTGCCAGTTTGTCTCGGCCGTATTACGCCTTCGTCGCCTCAAATGTATCTTCCGGCGACGCGACTACCACGGCTGGCATTAAGGCGCTGTCCACACGGGGTTTCTCAACGATGCTTTTCTACAAGCATTTGGTTCTATTCCTGATCGACAGTGATCGTTCGTTTGCTTATTTCACGTAGGAATAGTCCGGAACGGCAGCATTCTAGAAGCCTAGTGTGGCAGCACCTTATCGAATGAAAGCGCCGCCGCCGAGGCAAGCGTTCTGATAGAAAATCACAACATCGTTTAGATAAGAATACTGCTGGCTGTTATGTGTTATAAAGAGACTCCCGACCGGAGGAGTAAAGCGAGCTCGTGCGAATATTACTAGGACATTATTCCGGAGATTTACTCTACAAAAATGTTTTATCAAACTAAACACTTTTTAACCAGTACTGAAGCTAGCCCAATAAATTGCGTAAGAGGCCTTGGCTAATAAATAATGCCAAGATATCCGTCCATGCATCTTGCGAAAGAAATTTTAAATAAAGTATGGAATACTAGATTTCTTTTTTTATAATTAAAAAATTATCTCATAGGTACATATTCTATAGTACATATACATAGGTCATTTGCTTCAATTTACTGGACTAATTTCAGTATACAAATGTCTGTATAATGCGTGCGTCTGTTCGTCCATTAGTTAGATCTCAACGATATTTTGCACAGAACTTCTGCAGGTGACACTAACAAAGGATCGTGCACGGCAAATCACGCACTTGGCCTTTTTGCTCCATAGCAGCAAAACCGTGGACAAAAATGCGCTTCACGCATTAGAAGCGAAGCTTCTTAGAATCTAGGAATCTCTTCACTTTTCGTCTGACGAATAATTTTCGCTACCGCCACTAAGGAAATTTCACTTCAATAATCGAGGTCGAATTGGTTCCGAAAGTGAACTATGATAAACAGACGCACGACCTTACTTACATGAGATATAAATATGGAGCGTGTAAACTAGACTAGAACGATCTTTGTAAAACGTTGCTTTTCTTCGTTGTATCCTTCTATGATGATGATGACGCAGACGCGCTCGTTTTTTATTGCAGACGAATAGAAAACAATCACAAAGTTGTCACTACACTTCGCTTTAACGGGCTCTAGATACAGCGACCGCCATAAAATCCTTAACCGCCAACAAAAGTCCAAACTACCCGCACATATTCGGCTCCGTCCGATAGAACGTTCGCCACACAATGGGTCAGTATGCGTGCGGCGGTGGCGGCGTTCGGACGTGCCGGGTCGCTGCGGATGTCGGAGGTGGCTGGCTGGTCGTGACCTTTCACGTGGCAACTGACACTGTTCGTGGCAGTTAAATTTTAGCATCTTGAAAATTATTTAAGTACATAGTCTATATAAATTGTATTTTGACTGCTACTCTATTTCCGATGGAGAATGTGGTGTGTGTAATACAGAAGAGACGACTTTTAAGATGATAATAATTAATAACGCATACATTGCATTGGGGACATAGCGACAAGGATAGAGAAAGAGAAATGTATGCCAGTGGGGGAAGCAAAGGATGTATGCCGGGAACGTCACATGGCGATGATTTGTCTCTGCCTATCCCTCCTGGGAAGAGGCGAGATGTGACGTGTATGTAAAAGGCAATTTCGAGCAGAATACAATAGAAATAGTGATAAAGCTCACCTGAGTGTGGAAAGTAAGGGCTTCCAACGCCGAGCATAGGGTGCGGAGCCCTATAATCCATATCCGCTCATGCCGGTGCAGCGCGCTCTCCTGCCTGCCGCCTTCACGCTCATCTCACCATTGTTGCGCAGGGCGCAGAGTCTAGTTTGCTGTCGCGAATGCTTTATACAAGTCACATGAGTCATTCATATTTTAGTGAACACTTGCGCCGCGCCGGTTTATATGACAGCGTGTAAAGATTTAGTTTATAAGCTTCTGTGGAGTCATTGTAGGTTTAATGTTCTCGTATTTACTTTATTACATCTCGGGTACCTATTACATTAATCATTTGCTGTAAATACATAAATGTTACAGGTCCTTTCTAAACAGTATTACGGATATTTTTTTACTTTTAATGCTAAATCGTCTTTTAAAGTCTTCCATACTGTTGTACCGTGGTCCCGTCAGAGTGAGCTGAAATGCTTTCGGTTTCCGCAATTATTTAATTACAATATTTTTACCCGGCGATCCGCCCGCGGTATATCACCCTTTCCGCCACCGCCCATCCAGTACTGGCACGTTGAACTCTTTTTTTCTGTATTTTCTATTGACTATTTTCAAAATTCATGTCTTAGTGATAGACAGATATATAGATAGAAATTGTGTATGGCTCCAAAAAAAAATTACAGAACTAAACAGTACATAAGGTAATTGACATGTGGGGCAAAGGCGGACTCTAGTGTTCACCTACGGACCTCCTGTTTCACTCATCATTTCATGCTTCTAGGTCCAGCGGCTTTAAGCTGTGCGTTGTCCCTGAGTAAATCAGTGAGTCGATCAGTCAATGCTTAGAATTTTATTAAATAGATATTTATTTTAAGCTAGACTATCGTGTGTTGGTAATCGTATTCAATTTGCGTTCTTCGGTTCTTACCGTCAACGACCGGTAGAGTCTCGAAATTCACTCGGCTCGACCAAAGAATCAGCCATACTACATAACTCCACAAAAGGAAAGACAATAAGCGCGCGGTCGTGTAGATCTCGAGGTGATCTATACAATTTGTATAAACATTTTTTAAAGTTATTGAGCGAAAAAATGTGCAGAATGAAAAACAAGAAAGTCGTTTTCACGCAAAAAAAAGGTTACGCAAGTGTTGCATCCTAATTTTTTTTTCACCCACGAAAAAGAAAACGATTTTCCGCAAAACACTCAAAGCGTAATTCAATATTTTCCTTCAAATCACGTCACAATCAAAATATGATAACAATACAATATGTTCTCTCAAATCGGCGCGCTAGTGCTGCGACGAGCTCTATATCGATATATATCGTATCGACGTGGAGCAGTAGCGCCTCTATCGGCGCGACGCGACGCGACGGCGGCGCTTCGCGGCGGCTTCGCGAACTACACGACGACGCCATTGTGCCAACGTCACACATTTCACCGCAATTTACATTGCACTTTTGTGTTGTCAGCTGCTGATTTACCGACGCCGCTTCGATTCGATTAAATGCGTGCGGTTTGTGCTTTTTCTGCTTTCGATTGTGAGTTGAAATGGACTGGATAAAAATAATTTGAATAGGAATGCGGCTCGCGGACGGGGTCTTTGACTTGAGATCAATCGCATCGCATTGGAGTAATAAATCCATTGTGTCTGCAACTTGAGCACGTTCGTCGCATAATGTAGTGAAAACGTTTTACCGCAGTTTTCTATTAATTTAGAGACTGGATCACCCCATACACCATTTTCGGTGACATCTTGGTTTGACGTAAAATGTCTTCAACTTCAGTCTCATAGCAAATTGAAGCACATTTTAAGCGCTATCTGAACAACCTGCCCGGGTTGGTACCACAGCGCTGAATGAAGGTCGGTCGAGGGGGCTATGAATAATAGTTCGTGTTATCCTTCGAGTTAAGTGGCTGACATGACACCTGCCTAATTCACCAAGTGTATTAGGCTGACATCACTGGCACCAGAAACTGGTGCATTTGGTGATGTAGCCATCCGTGTCAGTATCCAATAAAAAAAAACATGTAAGATTTGAAGTTGCCAGATTTATTTAGTCAAACGGCACAACTCAGGGACACACTAGGGTATCTCAATGATACGAGAGGTGTTTAGTCATACAACAACGATCGATACACAGACGTTTTTATAGTTAGTATTTAGAATATTACAGATTTGAAGGCATATAGTCAAACAAAATGGGATAGTTACATAGCAGACAGGGTCTTTAAATACGCCAGTTCAATCACATAGCAACGATTGGACAAAGTTTTATTAACGATTTTCACGGAACTCTGAGTACTAAACGTTTTGGGGATGTTCCGCGCGAGAGCGCTTTTACTCTAGCTGGACAAGCAATCGGACCGAAATAAAATTGGAATAAACTGGGGGCAAATAAAACTAAATTGAACTGAAATGCAGCTAAAACATTTTCCACTGCATTCCGATGCACCGTTAAGCTGCAATGGCACGCCCGCAGCACCTCTGTCGGTGTTTTCGCGAATTAACAAATTCACCTCACGGTCCCACCGCATACAAAAAAGACATAAAACCGAGTATCAAATTGCCGTCGCGCCAGCAGCGCTTTCAGCGAGCGCACTCTTTAGTCTCTGAATATTTAATCGACGGATCAATGTCTTTACAAAAAATTCAAGACATTGGAATACTACCGCAAATTTACAGTGTGAAACGTCCGCCAGGCAAAATTTATACAGGCATATATTAATTCCCGCTCTATAAGAAGAGGAATAACGGCTGTAGGTAAGTATACTTTTTTAGGTAACCTAAAAATTATTCTTCATTTTATAAATAAGAATTTTCCGAATACGTGTAGTCGACTCGAAATAAATATTTTTATGCTTTATCCTTCCACAAGCACTACAACAATACAGTCCTTATTATGTATGTTGTCCTTTCTATGCGCGGGATACCGGAAAGAGAGAGCGTTTCTCAAAAACTTATTTACACGTTACTTAATTTTACATACCTACTCATATAAACCAAAAAGGTTAGCTTTTTGGTTTATTAGAATATGATTGGTGCACGACGAAGTGATTTTCACGACCACAAATTAGAAAGAAAATTTATAAAATGTTTAACTAAACACTGTGTACTTTGATCTAGCTAGACGACAAGCGATCAAGATACCGTCTCTCAAGTCTAGCACACGGATACACACAAGCTGTGACCACAATTAGCCGCTGTAGCGCCCTCCAGCGGCTCGCTGCGACACTGCTTCAACTGCTTGTAGTCGGTGCTTATTTACAAACAGGCGGTGGGGTTGGACGTGCTCGAGTCGACTAGTGACGTCGACGTATCGATATTTGCACCGCGTACTACAAAACGAAGACAAGTTGCAATACAATTGGATTTAACGTTTTGACGTTTCCACATCAGGCT
The DNA here is from genome assembly GCA_009867175.2 of Adela reaumurella. Taxonomy (NCBI): domain Eukaryota; kingdom Metazoa; phylum Arthropoda; class Insecta; order Lepidoptera; family Adelidae; genus Adela; species Adela reaumurella. The sequence goes on along the minus strand of WYDE02033749.1, from coordinate 704 downwards.
ATGCGTTCGTTATGCTTTATCTTATCATGTAGTTCACGATAAATATTTAAAAAAAAATCTATAATATTTATGTAATATAGTATGTAACTGAATGAATGTTTACTTAGTATAGTATTCTATTTAATCTATACATCCATTTTTTTATGAGAGGCATGACGTGGCACGCGCCAGACTAACGCAGTAGTGTAGTGCGACGATGGCGCCCACAGGCATTCGGATATTTACGGGGGCTGCGAATGCCATTTAATACGTATTATTATTGCCAAGTTCGCCTTTATGCACATTCCAACATCCTAAAAGTAAATTTTAAAAGCATGCCTATTTATAACATTTTTAAATTGCGTACAAGAATACATTCATTCATTACTCATTCGCTTTCCAGTATAAATGTAACTTTACGTCACTTGCACCACTAAAGTATTTTATTGTTGTACAGTTGTCTATCGGTAGGTTTAATTATTTAAGCATTTCAATTTATTTTTTATAGTCAACTGGCATGGATGGCTGTGCCCAGACCCACATCCAAGTCGGTTTGTCACCGTGGAAGTTTATGACTAAAAATCATCTCGTATCATAATAATGAGAGAGGCCTGTACCCAGCAGTGGGGCGAATAAAATGGCTGCAAAGAAAGAAAGAAGAAGAAGACGACATAACTTTGGTTTTATCCTGGTTCATCTTCAGACCGAACCTCAGCGAAGCCTCA
>WYDE02033638.1:0-12635 GCA_009867175.2 Adela reaumurella | reverse complement strand
AGGGATAGGTGATATAGTCCCAATGAGGACCTGATCACCGGGCTGTATCCATCAGCCCTCCCACCTAGAATTATATAGGGTTGCCAGAGCACAATTTGAAAAACGAGGGCTGATGGGTCTAAAAAGGACGACTTTCTTAGAAAATGGAGGACTTTCACATATAAATGAGATTGTTTTTATAAGATGCGTTATTTTAATCATACATTTAGCCGAACTGCCGAGTTTTTAAGATTTTTTTTTATTTTAAAACCTTCACATGACATGTTTTTAAAATTATATCTTTTAAGAATCAACCATTTTACTAACTCTAAATTAACAGAGTTGGACATTGCATAAATTATTTTGAATGTGTATGAAAAATCATCAAGTTTGTCGCTAATGAAGAGTAATAAACTAACTTAATTGGGCGAGGGAAGCTAGAAAAGTTATTCAACATTCGCTTTATGTGCGCTTATGCAAAAGTAGCACTCGCTGATATTGAACAATTCCGAGATAGTTTTTTTTATAAATTATTCACTCCTCGAGCAATTTCAAATCATAATATTTGTAATCTATCAGTCAGGATCTCCATCAAATTTTTATTTAAGAAATAAAAACAGTGTAAAATCTTCAAACACTAAAAATTTCCTTGGATTTAGTCTCCAGTCTCTTCACTGGCAAGTGACTGATAACATGCATGTAAAAGGAGGACATACAGTAGGTAAGGGAGGACAGGAGGACAAATTTATACCATCTGGCAACTGATGGTAAAAAAGACAAATTCTTAACACTAAAATCAGCGTTCTCTTCCTGCCAGCCTTTGGGACTGAGATAGGGGTGCGAGTGGCACAAATGAGGAGAACATTTTAATTTAAAAAAAAAACATAGAAAAAAAACTAAGAATAAATAAAATCTAAAATCAGATCTAGGAAATACAGATGAAAGTCTAGTGCCTAGTGTCTGAGACCGAAATATCTTAGCGTTTACATAATTATAGCACAGTTTTCTACTAATTTAATTTTAAGTTTTCACTACTGTACATGTAAACTTATGCTAAGAACATCTCTAAGTACATCAATAAAGGTTATTTGTATTTGTATTGTATTTGTATTATATATTTCCTTAAAATTTAAATTTGTCGGAATACATTTGAATGAGTGTTTGTAAGAGTGTTTGCTGAGGTTCGTCTTCCTCTTAACTCGGAGATGTTACGCGAAGGCTGCCTGGCCCGGCCCGGCCCGGCCCGGCCCGGTCCGCTCGCATCCTGCGGAAGGATGTGAACGCGCCGCGCCGCATCTACAATTGAAAATGTAGCCTTCTTTGAAGTGTAACCTCGCCGCAGGTTTTGTAATTGGGGCGGTTATTAAAATGGGTAGGTTTCATAAGCGCAATTTCATTTTGTATTAGCTGTGCTCGCGTCACCGCCCGCGGGTTTAGAGGTAACTGAGCTAGGTGCATGCACGTTACACTGGACAACGGACGTTACTTGTTTTGGTATCGTGATGTCATTTTATTTCATTTCACGAGACTGAATAGCCATAAGCCATCTCTATAATAATATTATCACTCACCACACCAAAGCGTGCGCACCCTCCGCGCGCGCGTAACCCCTACCGAACACCGAACATAAATAAATACAATACAAAAATGTACTGCAACACATTGAAGGTGTCCAGCGGCGTGTTGGCTCCTAGTCTCTGACTGGAGGATCGATAATCTGTGCGTAAGTACTTGTCAACACCATTGTCGCACCCGTCGCTCCGGCGAAGGAAGACACCGCGAGGAAACCCTTCTCACTCCTAACTAGGTGGTATGGTTTACCCGACCGGGTCAGTACCACCGCACTGAACGTAGGATCGTTGAAAAGGCTATGTAAATATTACTTGTTTTCCGTCTAGCCTATCCGGGCTGAAAAATACCCTGTCATGGCACCGAGATCCGTAAGTATTGAGGTGACTTAGGCTCACATCACTGTTCACGTGGTGTGACATAAGAGGTGAGAGCAACCATCATGGGATGATGACATAAACAAAACATTTTTGAATAAGCTCGATGCATTTGAGAGTATAATGAATGTTGCGTGTCAAACATTTCCATTTGTATGTATTATTTAGATATTTGAGATATGGTCCGACATCAGAAGCGGCTGTTCACACTGGCCAAAACAGCTATTTAGATGCGAAATGAAAGACCAACCATCTTCACGACCGACCTTCATTCAGTGCGGTGGTACCAATCCGGGCGGGTTTTACCCTACCACCATGTAAGGAGAGGGAAGGGACCTACAGTTTAACGTGGAATCCGAACCACGACCAGCGTCAACGGTCAAGCTGTCACCCATCCAAGACCTGACCGTGCTCGGGAGTGCTTAACTTCGGTAATAGCATACCGAATATCGCAACCACTGAGCCAACGACGCTGATAAAGGTACACAATAACAAAACATTTTAAGAAAATAGCTTTTTATTTAGGTCAAATTTAACAAATTTTAGATTTTAGTGAACGATAAGCCGCCAATGAAATTTATTGGCTAATTTTCCTTGCTAAGACTGCAAGTCGCTTACTGGAAAATCTTAATCAGAAAAATAGGAAAAACGTCCTAACGGGGATTCGAACCCGGGACCTTTGGGTTGAGCTACCACCGCAGTACCAACTTCGCCATCCGGACCGTGTCTCACCGAATCTCTGAAGTAGTTTCTAGTGTCGTATATGTTAAATATGATTTTAACGGCGACAACATACTACAGTAGACTACTTCGAACGCTGAGTGAGCGTTAAGAATATCCAGATGAATACGGCAACAAATTGAAGAGAACACGTCAGGTCCGGGTGGCGAAGTTGGTATCACAGTGTCAGCTAAAGGTCCCGGGTTCGAATCCCGGTAAGGACGTTTTTCTTTATTTGTTTTCCGTATTTTTGCTGGTCCCCCCCGAATGGAATAAACTGGAAGTCGGCAACTTCATATAACCGTGTGTGAAAAATTACGTTGAGATGGGACCACGGGATCCCTCTGCACAGAAGAACCACTACGAACAAAGCCCATCCAAGTGAGACTATGACGCTCGTCATATTTATTTCGAGATTTCAAGATTTATTTACAAAAGAAATTTCAGTTTAAAACATCTTAGTATGAATGTAATTAATTACATCAAAGTTATAACAGTTTTGATAGAAGGAGCAACACCTGTCCCCGAAACTAGCGCAATTACTTAGCAATATAGCACGGTACAATAATAACTACGTAATAAGTAGTTTCGTCCCACCTGGCGGGTGGTCTTCCCACAATTCAAGGTCGCCACCCGGTACGACATTTTGTACTTCGCGGGCAAACGACGGATTCGTGCTGCCGAGCTCCGGGAGCGTTGCAATAAAATTGGAGAGGCGTATGTCCATCAGTGGACTGTTAAACGCTGATGATGATATAGGTAGTATAATTAGTAGTGATTATTAAATTCTTACCTTTTCTGATAGCCTTGTACAACTCAGCGCATCCGCGTAGCCCAAACTCCTCATGTGTTTCAGGTAGGTAGTGGTGATGGGTACGCTGTAGTCCACTTCTTCTTTGGGAACCCTCGGCGGAGACCCTGAGCCACCATAGTACATAGAACTCGCTTCGGGAGCCCAAGGCTTTGGGTAATTTCCGAACCCATTTGTATATTCTGACACATTGAAAAGAAGCTGTCTTTTCTTAGGAGGCGATTTGGATTTTGGGGGATCTTTCGACGTCAAATTGCAGACGTCTAAAGGATTATAAGGCTTTTTACTCTCTATCTTATCTTCATTATCAGACTTTTCTTCTCTTTCTAATTTAGGCTCTTCTTTGGGTTCCAAGGGTCTCGGTGACTGAGATTTCGTGTCTTCGACGTCTATTAAACTGTTCTCATTATCGGATTTAACTGGCTCTGGTTCAATTATTTCTTCTTTTCTGAAAGCTGCCTCCTTTTGTATCTGTTTATCGTACAGTTCTGCTACAATACCATTTATTTTTAAGTCTTTAGGCGGTGTAAGTTCGATATAAGTCGGTTCTTCGATAGAGTCTATCGTTTTGGGGCTGTCAGACGCTTTTGCTACCGTTAAATCTGTAAATTCAAGCTTACTGCCGTCGAACGGTAGAATCGGTAGCTTCCCGTCAAAGATTTTCTGATGTGCGTCGATTTCCGACTCCCAGTTCTTCGTACAGTAGTCTTGAGGGTATATCTTCAGGTTGGGGTGGTAACCGTTGTGCGGTAGGGGTAGTGTGGGGCTCGGGGAGGGCGTGGGGAGCAGAGGGGCGGGCGAGAGGGAGCGCGGGCGTCGCTGGCACTCGGTGCAGCCCATCAGGAAGCGCGTGACGGCTTCGCGAGGCAGGAACGCGTACGTCTCCGTTATCTGCGGAACAACAACACCGTATATATTCCACGCTGGCTGACTGCGTGTACGGATGAGGGCGTGGTGTAAGCCTACTCACCCACATAAATAATATATTTATAAAATGCACGTTTATATATATTTGACGGCGATAAAATCTGAAAAGGCTTGAGCAATTGAGTTGATGCATTGTTCAGTTGTTGTTGGCACTTTGGAGAAGGTTTTTATGCTATCCACTTTGTTGTAACTCGCCGCTAGATGGCACCACACTGCATCAACTTCAGCATCGTTCAACCGATCTCCATGAAAAATGGTATGAATTTGTATTTAAACACTGAGAATAGTTCCGCAATATAAATTTTAGATATATAGTTAAATAAATATACCTACACTGGCAGGATAAACTCTGCCGGGTAATGTTAGTCATATAATATAAGACAGTACCTACCTAGAGATTCGTTTGCTTTTGTAAATTTTTCGCAATAATTAAAGCGAAAACTTTTTCGAGGTAAAATGTGTAACAACGTCACCTGAGAAGATTTTGCTACTGTCAGGCGTCCCCTGACGCCACTCTTGTTTTCATAGGAAGGTTACAAATAAATTAGTAATAGTTGCGTGACCGAGTGAAGCTACATACATACGTACATAGCGTCACGCCTGTGTCTAAGTGGGGTAGGCAGAGACAACGAATCTCCACGTGCCACGATCCTGCCTGACACACCTCTACCGCTTCTTGCACTCTCATAATATTCATACATGCTAGTCGGTTACAGGTACTGCGCACTTGCCCCTTCTTAAAACCTGCTCGATCTGTTCTATATAGGTAGTGCGTCTAGGGCGACCCTTCCCGACTCTTTCACTCACATTCGCTTCAAAAATGTCTTTCGTTAGTCTTCTATCTTCCATTCTTCCAACATGACCGAACCACCGAAGCATTCCTTTCACAATCCTTGTCACTATATCTTCTTTCAGACCACAACGCTCTCTTACTTCACAATTTCTCACTCTGTCTAATTCATTGTGATCCCACACACACTCCTCAACGCGCGCATTTCGACAACATTTATTCTGCTTTCGCGCTTTGTCTGCCATACTCAACTTTCACTCCCGTACACCATTAAACAAACAACACCATTAAACAAACAACACCATTAAAATGGTGTTTGTTATAGAGTTATACAGGTGTGCAGAGAAGCTGGTTCAATAAATAGCATATCTATACATACACGCTATGAAATACAGATAAGTACCATTGCAAGAATATTTTTAATTAACCAGGCATACGGGTAAATATGTACACATGGCAACCCGCAACGGAGTTTTTGACAGTTAGACAGGTGAACCAACATAACGGCGAAGGGAAGACTTATTTGAAGGGCATTATATAATATGTAGATCGACCAAGAAGTGATGATACACAACAGGATGTCGCTAGTGACGCCAATTTCATACTTTCTTCTTTTTCTACTTACTACTTCTATATGAATGCTGAAAGTTGAGCACATTTGCCACGTATCATAACATAACTTCCTGTGGGCATTCTAGCAGAAATATTTCGTAAACTTATTCATCGCAACGCCATCTGTGAGATGGAAGAAACAACTTATGAAAGGCCGCTTCAAGAGGTACAGATGAAACAATTTTCCATTTTAGTTTAGAGCCAGATGGGCAGAGGGCGCTATACACATTTTCAAGTTTTTGCGTTTTGAATGTTGGCATATTTAATTTACATAGGTAATTAATTATTTATTTATTATTCCACTAAATATGTAAGAAGTTAACGTTCTTTTTTAGCACTCACAGTTCGATAGGTACGTTTCTGGCCAGCATGCTTCCCTGGTCGACCTTCCAGCTCCACGTGGACGGTGTATATGATGTCGAAGAAGTTTTCGACTATGGCCACCTTTCTATAGACAATTTCTTGACTTGGAGCATTCTGAAACAATGAAAAGTTTTTGTTGAAATACTTTACAGCGCCATCTATACGCTCATAGCAATACCTCCAGAGCAGTGAACGTTTGAGTGGTGCAACTTGAGTTTGAACTTAGCCCGCTACTTGCCGCTAGATGGCGGGTCTGGTATTGAAAACTGAAATTATTATTTCGTTTAAAGTTTTACACCTAAATAAACATTGCAAGGGAGGAAAAATGAGATAATGTTGAGAAATGGCCGGGGCGGCGTCGCGTGGTCGCCGTATGTACGGTAATTTTTTTTACTAATGGTGAATAATGTACAGATAAAACCAAACTTAAATGCGGCTGTGAAGATGGCTGTGAAACACACCGCATATATTCACTGGCGGCCAGTTATAGCGGATGTGAAAGAGAGGTGCAGTGTGGAGGCGGGGCTTCAAACACGCATTTAAGTTTGGTTCTAGGTGTACATCCATAACACAAGAGTGTACCATACGACCATACATGTTTTGTGTACGTACCAATTTTCAACACTATCGTATATCGTATCTAATTTTAGAAGAACCTCTCACTCCCACATAAAGGACGATATCGCTGCCGATAGCACTCTTTCGCACCAAACTTGGAATCAATTACGTGGTACGTCAGTTTTACGAAAGAGCACAGACGTGCTAACGATCGCCTGCTATCGCTCTGCCGATGACCTTGTTTCAACAATAGTGAGTAGGTACTGTACTGTACTTTACTCGAGAGGTACATACGTAGGTATCATACTTTGTCTAGTTCATGAGCCGACAATTGATTAGAAAGTTCCAGCAGTCTATTGTATCTTAGACTGACAAAGTTAGCGAGGGCCGCCATTACTGCCTTTCTCGTCGTCGATAATCGAGAAAACGAAAAATAGCCATTTATGTAGGTATCCGTTTGCAGTGAACTTTCCCCAGCGAACTATTGATGACTCACGAAAAGAAAAAAAAACTAATCATTGACGATTTTGTTTAATTATGAGTTATTAAATTCTTAAATTGTTATTTTCGCATAATGCAAAACGACTCAAACAAAGTTGAAGTGAATAACTCTTATTCACTTCTTCATCCGAATAATTATTCACATACCCTGAATGCACGCACGCACATAATCAACAGAAAAAAATTAACAAACTTTTGATTCACTTTCACTGATTCATTTGTAAAGCACTACTACAGGAATTAATTGAATTAGTTTTTTTATGAAACTGTAAGTTTTCCCCTAATAATAAATAATTCAGCAAAAAAGGGGTATGTGCGCAGTGCCCGTCACCGACGAGCATGTATGAAGAACATTATGAGAGGGCAAGAAGAGGCAGAGGTGTGTCAGGATCGTGACGCGTGGATATCCGTTGTCTCTGCCTACCCCACTGGGAAACAGGCGTGTCGCTATGTATGTAAGAATTCACCAATATGAAGTTTTTTTTGTTCCTGGGGTCATACATTACCAGGAATCATTTGGCAAAAGAACACAGTTTTCTGCAGTGCAGTCACCCATGTATAAATTATTTATTTTTTTACATTATACGTGATAAATAAAACACAATAATTTCAAGTTATATCAAGCACATAAATATATATTCAATCAATAGCAAATTGTCCTATAGCGAGTTGCCGTCTTCTCGATTCTCGACTCTTTATCACGATACAAACGGTCGTGTCGTAATGGCGCCGCAGCTCTTGATAAAGTCAAGCACGAGATAGTTGTGCAAGCAGTTAGATTATTCTGATGAATCAATAACTTGTACAATATGTAAATATTCAAAGTATTGTTTTAATTTAAACTTACAAGATATTGGTAAAAGACGACGTTATCAATATAACAGAATTCCTTCGATAGCTACATATATAGGTAGATATGTAGTACTATCTATTTAGTTATACTTGTTTTAGTTTGGATTGTGGATCCAAAAGAAATCATCCAAAAGAAGACAGCGACAAGGATAGAGAAAGATATGCTGAGATTGTTCGAACACGTGGACAGAATGGATGGTGAGAGAATCACCAAAGTAAGAATGAAGCGAATGTAGATGGAAGGGTCGAACGGGGCCGTCCTAGGCGAACATATCAGAGCCAAATAAGTAATGGTTTTAAGGCTTTACACCGCGGATTTTCGTGTTTTGAGAGATAGAAACAATATTTTTCTGCAATTTAGTGGCTCGTAGTAAACTAAATTAATCATTATGTTTGGACTTGCGGTTTTTTCGGTGACTGTTGTTAACAACTTAGTTGAAATCTCAAGACTTTCCAATTTCAACAGAGACGACAGCATCAAACTTTCACCGTCCTGGTCTCCAGTGTTGGCAAAGCTTAGACAAGGAAAATCAAGAGGACCAGCTACGAAAGAGGACACAGTGAGCTACGTGTGCGCAAGGCCCTTCTTGTCTATGGAACGCGAAACTGTAAAACTACCCGCATCTGCAGAAGTCCTGGAACCTACCCACCGCTACAATCTTCGCAGCCGGCGGCCAAGCCCCACTTGGGAGGTGGGGGAAAGTAGTGGAGGCTGGTGGAAGGTGGGAAATGTGAGGTTAGGTGGAAGGCGGGAGGGGGAAGATGGGATAAGGTGGGGAGGAGATGAGAGAAGGTGGGTTATGGTGGAGGAGGAGGAGGACGAAAAAAATTAATACTAAAAATTTAAAAGTATTATTTTTACAAAGCCAACCGATTTCCAATCGGTCAAATTTCAAAATAATAAAAAAAATATTAACTGATCATATTGTTTGGGCTTACAGTTTTTTCGGTGACTGTTATTGACAACGTAGTCGACATGTTTCGCCCGCTGCGACGCGAGCATTGTCAGGATAGCGAGCTGGTCCCGGAGCGACGTTTGACAGGATAGAAGGTAGGTAGGTTTGGAAAGGTATGCTTAGATGGTTCGGAGAAATGGACGTTGAGAGAATGATAAAAAAATATATGAAGCGAATGTGGAAGGAAGGCTCGGACGAGGCCGCCCTAGGCGAACATACCATGGCCAAATAGGTAAAACCTTTTAAAGAAGGGACACGTTCGCAAAGCCCGTAACCGGCGTTCGTGTATGAAGCCATTATAACGGTGGATGAAGCTAAGGATGTATGCCAGGAAAGTGTCAAATGGCGCTTAATTATTACTGCCTACACCTCCCGGGAAAAGGCGTGATGGTATGAATATATATAAAAGTATATGCTATGTATTTACTACTTGCAAAATATAAAAAAAATAACGCTATGCCGAAGTTCACACGCAATGGCCATCAGAGTCTGAGGCGCGATCAAAAGCGTCCCTTCAGAAAGCTGTATTAGTCAATTTAACGGAACTTTCCGCGGCTCAAAGGAGCCAACTTCGCAGCTACCACGGAGCCGTAGAGGACAGGGCGAGGCGGCAGATGTCGGCTAAATGGCGGCGGACTTGCGTCAAAATGTTCTATGAAACGAGGACACGCGACATAGAACCAAAGTTATTGGCATTGCTCGGAAAATTAACCAATTGAAGTGGCAGTAGATTGGTCACATGTCGCAGAGCAGAGCGTATATACTCATTGGGGCACAAGTATCCTCGAATGGAGACCAGGCAAACGTATTACCCGGTTACGTTGCTATTAAGATTAGACCTTTTGGAATTTAACGAACGAAAGTCTGTAAATTGGACGTGTGTATACCTATACCTACTCGGAGGCGTATTTTCTCGGTACTGACTTCGTCATTTGTTACTCAGTTTCAAAAGGACCAATCTTAATAGCAACGTAACCGGGTAATAGTGTCAGACGTCCTCCTTTTAGATGAATGAACGATCTTAAAAAAGTAGCTGGCAGTGGCTGGATGAGAAAGCAGAGCGAAGTAACGTGTGTGTGGTGGCGCGCCTTGGGAGAGGCTTACACCCATCAGTGGGTAGATAAAGGCTGATTTTAATGAAAGGACGCATATAACAGTATAACCCGATCGGATAAAGAAGATATCTTGATTTTTAATTTTGAGGGCTATAACTTTGGTCATTACTCAATGATACTGTTTTCGTTGTGACAGTTTGAATTTAAAAAAAATTAGCTTTTTCTCCATGATAGATTTATATTTCTGTTTTTGCACTTAGATTAGAATGAGAAGCTTTTAAACTCAATTCCTGAGTCTTCTTTATCCGATCGGGTTATACCAAAAACTTTAAAAAAACTACTTAAAATATTCAAATACAATTTCAATTACAATTTCTTGATAATTCTAAGCACACGTGCCGAATACATGGTCTGTGGGATTATCCATCAAACGTTAAATGATTATAACTCGGATGTAACAGGAAACCGGGCCAAAGACGGATAATGAAAAAATAAAAATAAAAACAGAAGAAGCGGCCGCCAACCTTTCTTGTACTTTTTATTGATTAAAAAACTTTCTTAATCATATTTCTCGCCGGGCCCCCTTACGGCCGCAGGCTACGTTGGAGAAGCTCTGGATAGTGCCTTCGATAGCAGGCAAGTTTGACTACTGCTGGCAAAGGCGGGAATTAGCTAAGATTTCATTATGTATGGAAAGAATTATGGAATTTTGAATATAGGTCATCATCATCAGCGTTAAACCGTCCACTGCTGGACATACGCCTCTCCAATTTGTTTCCAATCCTCCCGGCTCTCGGCAACACCGGAATATAGTTATTTAGGTTATAATTATAAATTTTTATAACTAAAATTGTGTCACACCACACAGATAAAATTTCGCTTCACAACATAATAGCATCCACATTTCAAAAAGATGGGGAATAACATAAGTTTGGTGTAACAACACATAAAATAAGGTTTAAAGAATGTACATAAAGTTAGTATGTATAGGAATTGACATTATTTATTAGAAATATTAATCATATATTATAGAAGGCAAATAAATCATTAAATGAGAATACTGTATACTGTTATCCAGTGAATTATTAAAACTTCAAACATATAATCATTATATATCCGAATTTCGTTTAAATACAAATTTTTGATAAAAAAAACTGGTTGAAGGTAATTTCGAAGCATTGAATGAAGAAACCGTACAAATAAAATTAAGATTGATAAAGAACTGAAGAAAAAATATATACGATTTTTTTATAAATTAATTTCTCCCTCCGTTCGCACTTTCGACAATCAATCAGCTTTTGCCATTCGTACTTCGTACAATTTTCCATTACGGTTATACGTTTTCATCGATGAATTGATAGAAATAGAACTGTAGATATTATTTTATTTAATATTTTTAGATATTCAAAGTATATTGAAAATAAATACAACGCAATAAATACAGTTTCCGTTTCGTTAAATACAACATACACCTTTCAGCGCTGGAATTGAAATTACGCAAAAGAAGTTTGAAATTAATAATAAATGTACTTAGGACAAAAAATTTGGGATTAGGGAAAAATAGTTAAACATTTGACCTAACTAGTTTGGTTAGAATTTACACCGCACGATCTTAAACCGCACGATCGTGCGCCTCCGGTGACGTGCCATAAATATATAAAAATAGAAAGTTGTTTTAAATGAAAAAAAAAAAACACAATTACTTAAGTGGACACTGCAGGTAACTCATAAAACTCAACTTTAAAATAGTCCTTCACGTATTTTATTACTGTACGGACTCTATTCGTTGGTATTTTTGGTACGTAATGATGTAATTTTTCTTAGAAACAATTTCTATCCAGTGAATTAACAAGCCCACTATCTTCCATCAAATCAGCCAACAAATCTTCGCCTACGATGACTTCTGCAATAATTAAATCTAGTATGTCAATGGATCTGATGTACTTTGAAAAATTGTTGCTCCATACATGCAACATAATTTCCCAATAAAATTTCAGTAGATTTTTTTTCGGAACACGGAAGCGCTCGATCGTGCTCAAAAATTTTTGAGCATAAAAAGTCAGCTATAAAGTAACTTGTCTGGTAAAAATAATACTTGCTTTCCAAAATAGAACATATAATTTAAATAGTCAAGCAATAATAAAACTTTGAATAATTTTCGTAAATTTGAACTACGCCCACTGTTGCCAGTCAAATACGTCGTCATCTTCGTCCAGCTTTCGTGCGCACTGGTGAGGGGCACTGATGAGGCGCACACTGGCATCGTATTTTTTAAAGCATAGTTCGACGAACACACAATCGACGCAGTCCTATTGCGTGCCGGAAAAGAGACTTCTTCGAAATTTCATACGGGATATGGCAAGATAGCTAGAAAATTCTACTCCAACACATGAATACAGTAATAAAATCACACTCATGCTGTGACGTTTTGTTATACATATTATAAAATAATTATGTTCCTCCCAACTGTTATCGTCGTAAATCTGTGACACTATCTAATAATAAATTAAATTATTAAAAAAAACAAAAAACCCGACTGCATAAAAAAATATCAACTAAAAAGCG
>WYDE02033527.1:0-12635 GCA_009867175.2 Adela reaumurella | reverse complement strand
TAGAAAAACACAATCATTGATCGGACCGAGGAAATCTAAGTGAACCCTGTACCAAGGCTGAGGTGGAAACTCCCACACCGATGGGGGAGCCCGCGGCGGCGCCGCTCTCAGTTGATTGCATACGTCGCACGAAGCTATGCGCCGCTCGATATCGGCGTCAATCTGCGGCCACCAGAACCGGCTCCTAGCTTCCGCTTTTGTCTTTACAATGCCTAAATGAGTCCGATGCAACTCATCCAACATTCGCTGTCTATACACTGTCGGTACGACCAACTTATGTCCACGCATCACACAACCCTCCTCGCACGACAACTGCAATCTACAATGATAATACGGAGAGAGCTCAGGATCATTATTCTTTGCCGGCCAACCTTTAAACACGTGACCGATTACAGACTTGAGAATACTGTCGTTGCTCGTCTCTCTTCTTATATCCTCGCGAGTTACCGGCAGTTGTCCGTCTGACACAAAGTTTATGTACGACGCCCGATCCTCCACACACGGACACAACTCGCTAGGGCCCTGCTCGCTCGGAGGCAGAGGAGATCGTGACAGGAAGTCAGCTGCGTTTTCTACACCCTTTATGTATTCCATTTTAAAATTATAAGCTGAAAGATACAAGGCGTATCTCTGCAACCTATTTGCTGTAACTTCTGGAATACCCTTGTGGTGTCCGAAAATGGCTAACAGTGGTTTGTGGTCCGTTTTTAGTAAGAAAGGCTGTCGGCGCCCGTACAAATAGTCATGGAACCGTTTAACTGCAAAAATTATAGCCGTGGCTTCTTTCTGTAACTGACTATAATTTCTTTCAGCAGTCGTAAGCGATCTCGAAGCATAAGCTATTGGTCTGTCCTTTCCGTGTTCTACCTGTGATAAAATAGCCGCAACGCCTTCGGGCCCCGCGTCGCAAATTAAGCTCAATTCCGCTTGCGGGTTATAATGCGTCAGCACGCGCTCCGACGCCAACTCTGATTTTACTTTACTAACTGCCTGCTCGTGTTCTTCACTCCACGTCCACTTGACGTCCTTACGTAGAAGATTATGCAGAGGGCTGAGCAAAGTCGCAGCGTCGGGTATAAAAGTTCGATAGTAATTTACCATGCCCAGAAAAGATTTAAGTTGACTTACATTTTTCGGATTTTCTGCTTCGAGTACGGCTTTTACCTTTTCTTCGGACTTATGCAAGCCGTCCTTATCGATCACGTAACCTAAATATGTTACGGATCGTTGTAAAAACAAACACTTACTTTTCTGTAAAACTAGCCCTGTTTCCTGTAGCTTAACGAAAACTCGATGCAAACGCTCGATGTGCTCTTCCCTAGTCCGGCCCGTGATGAGGAGGGGGTCGTGGCCTCGCCGACAGCTACGGGTTTCCGTGTCCCTCTGGCCATGTACTTGAATGAGAGCACGTCAGGGGGTAGATGTGAGGTAGCGGATACAGAAGGGTATATACTGCAGACGGGGGTCGGTGGAGGGTGGCTTGAATCTAAGTATTCCCAGATGGAAACCCGCCCACAAGACGCACCCGAACTAGAGCGCAAGCTGTTAAGGACTAACCTCCTACTACTACAAGACGAGGAACTCACGTACGCTACACGACCGACCATGGCACAGTCCCACTCCATGTCGTACCGCATAGACTCAGCACTCTTCACTCTGCTAGGTTTCGCCATGGGTGGAGGGGCGCTTTCCGTAATATAAACGTCCCAGCGCGTGGCGCACAAGCCTTCGGCTGGGGCGCCAAGGTGGCGGTCCGTGACTACCTCACCCAAGTCTACAAAACACCCGTATTCTCCACGGCGTACGCAGGTGAGCTGGAAGCAAGCCAGCTCAGCCAGGCGAAGGCGTGGCACACCGCAGCCCGGGACAAGACCACCGTAGGCACGGGAGCCAACTTCCTGTACGGGGACATGGGATATCACGAGCCCCCTCCTGGCTTTGGGACAGACAGGAGGAGACACAACAAGACATCGGGCACACCGGGTGAGACAACCGAAATAGATGACCCGCGGGAGGAAGGTACCAGTGGGAAACAACCGTCGACGGGCCAACCAGAAACACAAAATCAGGATTTTCCGAAAACCTCCGCCACCTCGTCGGGCGATGCCGTAGCTGCGCCTACGGCGCCGACCACTGTGGGGCTCCCAGCCCAGAGCCTTACCACGAAGCCGGGGGCTTCAGCCGAGGCGGCGGAAACGAACGTGGACCACCGGGAGAGAGCCGACAGATAGACCTGGAAAGAGTCGAGAGGATGTATTCCGACTGGGAGTGGTGTACCGGTATGGTGCGCAAACGGCAGTTAGAGTACATAGAGAAGTGTCGGGCTGAACCGTGCTGCGGGGTCAGTCCATGGGAGCGGAGGCTTACACCATTCCTGGAAGGTTTACGGCGGTACCACCTGCCAGAGAAACACGAATGTGTCAGGTGTGTCATGTCGAGAGGCTTAATCGAGGATGCAGTCCACATGCTGATGAGACTGTACCCCGGCCGGGGTGCTAGGTGGGTACAGTCGGAATACAGATTCTACCGTGAGAAGACTGCGGGCCTATGTGAGCACCAAGTGTTCAATCTTTTCAAGGAGGTCACGGGCTGGTACAAGCTCGGTGGAAGGTATGCCCACCCAGGATGGAGACTACTTGTACACTGGGAGTGCTTCTGGGGTTACCGCTCACAAGTCGAGATGCGCGAACTTACATCAGACGTGGACGATTGGCTAACCCACACTAAACACAATGGCGAGCGGATAGATGAGGTTACATACCTCCACGACCTGTACCGGGAGGCGTGCCGGTACATCACAGAGGAGTGGAGTATGCCGAGAGATGTGCCCAGCTTGGAAGAGTGGGTGGCTAATGGTGTCCGGATCAGGGGTAGGGCAGGTACTGGCGAGAACACGGTGGTTGAAGTGGAAGGCCGGACCAAACGTACACGACGTTACAAAGGTGTCGACGCTGCCCTGTACTCTGACTATGTGTTGTGTCGCGAGATGGTCAGCATTACCAGAGAGACTATGAGGGTGATGCAGAAGGCGGAAGGAGGAAAGATCAGACCCGTGGTGGTGGCAGGGAACGCAATGTACCGCAAGATGGACTTCTTGTCGGAGGTGGTAGAGACGGGTTTTAGAGGGACGAGAACGTCAACCTTGTTCGCGGGAGGGGCTATGACCGAGGAGATGGATAGGGAATGGATCTCTACCGTCCAAAATACGAAAATCACGAAGGTACCACTGGACCAGTCACGGTTCGACAACAACCAGTCAAAAAGCTCCATTCTCACCATACTCATGGCGATACGCAACAGCATAAGCGTATCTAGAGATCAACACAAATTTGATCTACCCATCCAGCCCTAGACAGGAATGCAGGAAAATCTTTTATGTAAAAGAAGGCAGAACATATGTTCACTCTCGCGGCCGCTCCAAACTCTTTCTTGGACCCGCACCTCATGTGTCCTCTCTTGCTCCATCCTCGAGATACACTAGTCCCTCCTGGGCTCTGCAAAAGGCTACACCATTGTCCAACGTCCGAGTGGTAACATATGAGGATCTGACTCTACCCTCCCGAGAGGGGTACACCTGGCTAGAGGAGAGCCTGGCCGGGACATTCCCCATCCTCAGGCACACCACTCTTCTCATCGTCACAATGATTCTGCTTATGATAACCGTCCTCATCAAGGCATATGTAGTATTTCACAAGATGCGAGCCAACAGCGCGTGCAGACCCTGAAGCAAGAAAGATACCGAGACAAACTACTGATTTAGCCTCTTAAGAAAAAACAACAATACAGCCATGGATCCTCCAGACGAATGGGGCTCAGAGCCAGCTGTCTTCACCCCGATATTCCGCAGGGATCGCCATCTGTCATCTGCGTTGAATACGGGGGAAATAACATACATGCTCAGCAACAGAGAGAACCTCCCCGGTCTCAAGAGGGAGCACAGACAACTTCTAGAGGAGCTTGAGAGTGAAATCCTGCCGTCGTCGAACTTCATAGGATGGTTCATGGAGAACATGTCGGAGTACCGTCACAAGTCGGCGACCCATCTTAGAAGACACCTAGACATAGCTCATCAATCGCTTCAGCTGTCTCTAGAGGACTATGGATGTTTAAAGGGAAGGGACCGCATGGTGACACCCACTAGGGAGATAGAGCATCTTTTCGGAGTCAAATCGATGTTCGATTCGCTGATCGAGACACTCTGCTTTTCTCCCGCCTTCTACTGCGATTATGAACTGTTAGGGAGGAAAGCCAAAGCATATGGGAACCTGCACGTGGTGCATGTCACATCCGCAACCTGCTACATTATCACCCACAATCATTGGGTAGCCTGTAGAGATCTGGTGAACTCCTGGTTCTCCCTACTGTGCTACGGTCATATCAATAGACACAAGTATCCGGGCAGTGACCTCTATGACGAGATTCGACTCGTCCTTCTCTCTGTGAGAAGGGATTTCAGGGTGTTTGGAGAGGCTCTTTACGAATTAATCAAGATTTGGCCTTCTTTAGTGATAGGGGCTATTTTGAAATCGTTTGAGGAAAGTCCTAAATTTTCTGATTCGCTGCAGCCGAAGATGACCAAGTTTATAGGGTCGCACTCATGGGCTCTGTTTACAAGAGAGCCAAGGACAGAAATAGAGGCGCATAGAAATCTTGAACTATCCGGAATGTGGAAATGTTTCGGGCATTCCGAAGTGCATGTTATTGAGAGTGTGGAGGACTGGGTGGGGAAAGGATCGATACTCAAACAAGACCTTCATGAAATGGGTGAACAGATTTCATTGGCATATCGATTGGAATTCTGTCGCCAGTATTATAAACGCAACAAAAGATGGCCTCTCTTCACGCTCTCTCCTTCTTCTAATCCAGTCATCGAAAGATCCTATAAACTTGGTCTATGGGATGAGACACACACCAACCGCTGGTATCCAGAGATGATGAGGGACACCGACCTAGCCAAAAACTTCAATTTTGACTATCAGATTCACACCGCTGATCTACTTGCTGATAAGGCAATCATCCCAACTCTGGATCAATGGATATATGAATACGATCGTCAGGCGCATCGCACCCTGTATGGTCGCTTCCCTACTGGACCGTCCAGAACACCCAACAACGCTATAGTTGATTATCTCCAAAGAGAAACTTTCGACTGCAAATCCATCATTGATGTCATTCAGAGTGGAAAAATACCTCGCAACTGGAAAGTCATGGTAGCCGTTCCCAAAGAAAGGGAGATGAAACAAAAGAATGCTAGGTGTTTTGGCAAATTGACACCGGAGATGAGGCTGTATCAAACATGTACTGAGAAAAACATAGCTGACCATAT
The DNA here is from genome assembly GCA_009867175.2 of Adela reaumurella. Classification (NCBI taxonomy): domain Eukaryota; kingdom Metazoa; phylum Arthropoda; class Insecta; order Lepidoptera; family Adelidae; genus Adela; species Adela reaumurella. The sequence goes on along the minus strand of WYDE02033527.1, from coordinate 7,309 downwards.
ATTTCGTTATCTAAAACAGCAAACCATGACCATGTCAGAGGAAGCTCTGCTCAAAACGATTATCAAGATGAATGAGCCTCTGGCCTCGGGCCGAACATCCAACTACGTGTTTATGTCAATGGACTTCTCTTCATAGTGCACAACATTCAGATATGAGGCCGTTCACCAATTGTTCACAGATCTAGACAATCTCTTCGGACTACAAAATGTATACACTTATACTCAACTTTTCCCTATAGAATCTATCCTCCTCTTCCAATCCAGATTTGAGCCGCCTCGTCAGCGGTTTGATGGCCTCCCTGAACATGGTGGAACCTGCTTCCACTGTCCGGAAGCTTGGTTGGAAGGCCTCCGACAGAAATGGTGGACAGTTGCGACAATAATGGTGATTCTCCTGGCCTCATGGGAGTGCAGGACTGCAGCCACACTGATGGGACAAGGTGACAACCAGGTGATTCTTCTCAGGATACCGGATCCCTCTGTATTGGAGGACATGAGACTGGAAGAAGAAAGTTATGTTGACCACTTCCTGCATGTCTTATGCAAGAAAGGAGAACGGGCGGGGATGATAATCAAACAGGAAGAGACCTGGGTCTCCAAACATCTTTTCGAATATAGTCCCAAATATCATTACAAAGGAGCTCAAGTGAGTTCCGCATTAAAGAGGATCTCCCGAGTGGCCAGCGAGGCGAATCAGACCATCCCATCAGTGAATGGAGACATCTCCGGTCTCTTCTCTACAGGAGCTGCGGCTGCGCAAGAGGATCACATGCCTGTTCATGCCTATGAGGTCACAATTCTCGAGGCCTCGATATACCTGCATATGAGATATCCAGCGCTCTCCTCCTATCCGACTGAGTTTGTGACCTGCCTCCTCAACACCACACGCGTTCTAGGGGGATTTCCTCTCACCCTCTTCTCTCAGTTTGCTAGCCGCTCAGTGCAGGACGTCCTGACTGCGAACCTTCATCTTGCACGCACAGCAATGGCCAAGGAGCGATATAGGATGTCAATCCTCAGGACGGTGACTCTGCGGGAGTCGCAAAACAAGGACATACTGAATCTCATAAAAGATCCCCAAAGCTTGCCCCTGAGTATGCCCCGGCAGCCGGAGAATTTGATTAGAGATGAGATAGAGAAAGGCATCTCAAGTTTGGTCAGGAATAAAGAGATCCAACAACTATTCACCACAGCTGTGGACACTGAGAAGGCCAATCTGGTTAATGATCTGTCGAGAGTGAATCCATGCAATCCTAGACTCTTATCTAAGATTTATAGTCTGACAACAATAGGTAAAAGGGAATCTCTATTGGGAAAATTTTCAAACACACGATCTATCCAGCAAATCGCCAGCAGGAAATGGAGGAATGAGCTGGAGTTCCTGAATGAGGTTCGGTCCATGGAGGAGGGCATGCTGAGGGCCGTCTTAAACAGAAGAGTGGATCCAGTCCTGCCCTTCTTGCTCCCCGGCGTGTGTTGTACAGTTTTCGCACAGAAGATAAGAGAGACCATGTGGGGTCGACAGATGGAGGGGATAACTATGGCTGCACAACAAGAACAGGTGGGAGTGAGCCTGTGGTCGGGAGAGTTGACATCGGCAGGGAGGTCAATCCTGTACTCAGTCTCTTTGACACATCATCCTCCTTCTTTGACTCGAGGGGCTCACACACCTTACATAGGTGCCCCTACCAAAAGACGAGCCAAGAGAATGCCCTTGCAAACTGTAGAGACTGTTGGGCACGACCAAACTTTGAAGCAGCTTCTTATGTTGAGGTCATGGGTCAGAGGGAATGACGGGATGGAGAATCTCTTCAACACGATTATAAAAGAGAAGACAGATCTGGACGATGATGCGTTGGAAAGCCTCACAGCTCACGTGTACTCAGGAACACTATCTCATAGACTATACTGCCCAGGCCTCAAGAGAGGTGGAATGAGTAATTGCACAAGTAACTTTGCCTCCCATATCCAAATGACATCTAGCACAGCTCACCAGTTCGCAAAGAAAGGAGAGAACTATACAATATGCTTCCAATCTATATTCTTATACGGCATAAGCTACCTGAATCTCTATCATCATTACAATGGTGTTCTCCCCCGGACAGTCGCCGTGACCTTCAAGGACAATTGCTGCACATGGCTCATCCCTCCTGAAACGTTCAGTCTCAATGGATCTGTTTATGGAGGGATCCGACAAGAGAATGTTACAGACATAGTGTCACTTCGGATCCCGGTGCCCAGAGAGGCCAGACATGTGGTTGGGGTTGGAGAGTCGTACGCTGCCATAATTGGACGAAAATACGCCAGCTGGATATTGGACATAAAACAAGCAGACAAGGTCAGCTCATTAGAGAATCGAGCTCTTCACGAGAAATACACCCCACCATTCATCAACTTGGCCGAATTCAAGAGAGTGCCTGTTCGAGCTCTTCTTAGGCAGATACTCAATTACCTGATACTACTGAATCCCGTCAGCATAACCCAAGGACACAGGTTTCTCAACGATATCAAAGAGGGGACGACGAAAACGGGGTACGACGATGTGCTCGACGCCATCATGATCACAGGATTGTTAGACCAATTTTCTTGCGTCTGCTCAGTTGCAACATCAACGCTTGCAGATGCGGAGGGGAGAAGGAAAGCACTCTACAACCTGTTCACTACCTGGCTGGACGAAGGAATTCTGCGTACAGTTGTGGAGAACCTGGTATTTGTTCAAGAAGAATCCGACTACGACAGACGCAGATACAGAGCCTTTCTCAGTCGCCTCCTCATCCTAACCGTACCGCGAGAGAGCGTCATGGAATGGACCCCTGACGCCCAGCAGGATGTAGAAAGAGCATTACGAAGGGCCAATCTATGGAGAGAAGGTGACCAGTATGCGATGACCGAAGATGAGTGCTTTGCCTCTATAAGACGGGAACCCGTGCCTGAGAAGACAGACCGAACAAGAATAAGGATGCCCCCAATACCCTTTTCTTCCACTGGGTATCTAATCTATAATCAACCGGATCTAATCTTCTGCCTGTCAGGGGGCTCCATTCTGAATGCGATGCATAACATTCTTTACAATCTCCCCGATGAACTGACAGAAGACAACAAGTTGATCACGATTGCAGATGAGGAGGGTGCCGTGTACTCTCTATGTCAACATATACGCGAGGTTCAATTCTGTGGCGGATACCCGTGGTGGCCTAGATCTGAAGGTGTTCTTGACGACGCTTGGGAGAGAGGTCCTCTGTATATAGAAGCAGACCCTTGCAGCTTGGCCTACAGTAGGACAGAGTTCACATCAAACTTCGGTCTTGATCGGGAGTCTCTTACTATACCAGATGCATCATTCGTCATCAACTTGGGGAGGCCCATATCGCGTGGAGCCTGGCTGCTCCAACAAGGCGCTGCCCCAGAGAGTAACAAGAGGATAAAATACTTCAGCATCAGATGGGAGCCTCCATTGAGTTTCCGTCTTTACCGGAGAATAGACAGCGCGGAAGCCTCGACAACCTTGGTTCACTGTCCTCAAGCGATGCCCTCTCCCTCCGTGTGCGCGGAGCAGATAAGAGGCTGGTTGCTGGCTGCGCAGGACTCGCCTTCCAGATGCTTCGATCGATTCGGGTTGATCAGGGAGCTGTTGCGATCCTGTCCATTGACAACCAGAGAGGCCACCTCTCGTATCAGCATGATGGCGGGTGAGTTGAGATCAAGAATCCCTGTTCTATCTTTCCAGGGCCACAGCACACAGGCCGGTCTTGATGGTTTGTCGGGTCAAAGGAAGCTCTTGAAGATCCTGGGTCGTCAGATGTCGGAGCTTGCATTCCTGTGGGGTCTGGTGGTGGAGGGCTCGGACGTGGTGTTGTATCAAGACAGTTATATAAAATTCCACATACACACCGCACAAGGATCAAGAGGATTTTGTCAACGGAATTGTTGTCCTTCTATGACGCGGTCCCCACCGTACTCTCTCTCATATGGAAAGGTTGGGATGATCGAGTTCTCGAAGACTGTTTATTTGTATTCCCTTGTATTAAACAATACCGGAGTCAGGGGACGCTTTCCTCTGAGGGCTAGGATAGTGTACTCTTTATAAAAATCATTTTCAAGGTTTTTGTCTTTGTTCAGTTTGTTTTTGCTTTGCAGCATAATCTCCAGGCCTGATGTCCCGGCCGACTACAAGGAGGTGTGGAAGGCAATGTGGGCCTCCCTCACCGTAGGTAGGCCACAGGTAGAGATGGATGGGAGGAGTAGGACCTGGGAGAACGGCGTCCCTTCTGGGTGGCGCTGGACCAGTATGTTAGACACAATCTTAAATATCGTGTCCTTTCGCGTCGCGTGTAGATATACCGAACGCTACTACGGTGTCGGCATATCAGTGTTCCAGGCTATCATGCAAGGGGACGACGTGCTCTTCACGACTGCAAACTGGCGAGCTGTGCCATATCTTGTGGCCATGTACCAGACGCTGGGGTACCGCGTACATCCTCAAAAAACCTACATATCACGCGATAGGGGCGAGTTCCTGAGGCGTAGTTTTGAGCCTGATGGCATTTGGGGCTACGCCCCCCGTACCTTACTTGCTCTCAGGTTCAGAAATCCGGTCATCTCCTTGCCAGTGGCCAATGCTGAAAGGCTCTACAGCAGGTTGGCCATGTGGTCGCTCACGTTCCAGAGAGGAGGTGACCCTTCGGCGGCAGCGGAGATGTACTTAGAAGACGCGGAACAGGCGGGTATAGATGGAAGAACAGCAGCAGCGTTCGCGCTTACGCCGGCAACGTACGGAGGTGCGGGCCTCGAGACTGGAGTTGGGAGAATGGGAGCATACATGGTATCCAGATTCGGGAAGGGCTTGTCATGGATACGACCTCGAATAAAGAAACCCAGTCTGAAGGTGGTGCCACAGCTGGGGCAATGGGCTGATAGACTGGCACGTAGGGGAATAAGGTTTACGGGCACCTATAGGGAACAGTTCAGATCTCTCATCGCTACGACGTGGGGCATGAGAAAGGCGGAGATAACAGGAGAAGTAACGACAATTTGGGAAGAGCTGCCAAAGGTGGAAGGGCTCCCCACCGGTAGTGCAGTACCTAAGATGGATGTAAGATATCCACATTATTGGAGTATCAAAGGAAAATGCTTCTATAGGGAAGACATTATTTTAATCAACAAACAATCTGTCACACGCTTTGACAGGAGTACTTTTTCTATATACAACATTCCTTCCCCTAAGTTCTCAAAATAACAAGCTAAAAGAACTAATTAAACACAAACTCAAACATTATTTATAACAGACTGGTTTGCGCGGTCTTAAATGCGGCCCTGTTCGCTCCTGTATGGGTGGCGCTGGTGGACGCAAATGCGACCCTGGTTGCTCCTCTATGGGTGGCGCTGGTGGCTCTCCTGATCCCGCTGCTACCTCTTGAGGCGGTGCTGAAGTTGTTTTGACTTAAAAAGCTTCATTAGTACTTACCCCAACATGGTGTCCCTCCACGAAGAGCTGCGGCACCAGAATGTCATCGCTACGCATCCTGTCTCTGATTTCGTCCTGATACTCCGTGCTCATGAACACGTCTCTCTCCTCGTACTTCACCAGCAGGTTGCGTAGTATCTTCTTGACGAGCACGCAGCGCTGGTAGGTCCCTCTGACGATGCCCATGGTCGTCGTGTAGAGCACGACTTTGCCGGCGTCTTTCTCTTTGTAACTCTGCGGAAGAAGAAAAAATAGGATCAGTGACTTTATTCATCTATCTGCCATTCCATCACGCCACTTTCCTAGAGGAGTAGGCATAAGATCTAAAGTCGAAAAAGAGATCAAGACCGAGTGAAATAAGTCACAATAATTCCCATTATAAAAGCTGAAAGAATGAATGAATGAATAAACATTATTGCCCAAAATATAATTTAGTACAAAAGGTGTACTTAATGCTAAACATAAAATTTTCAAAGAGTCATACCTTATGATAGGAAATTTATCAAGTCGGTTGCTTAAAAATAATATGTGTATCTTAACCTAAAAAAACATACATTTACTTAGAACTAATACGCTTATATTAAATATTATACCATACACGATATAAGATCCTACCTAAATAGACGTACACATTATTATACAGATCATAAACATACATATAATTAGTATTAAATAAAAAAAAAGATCTCTTTGAATCATTATTACTTATATTAAATAATTACGTTAATTAACTGATATCGACTATATCCAATCCAATAAAGGGTTTCCAAGTGAAGTCGTTTATTGATATTGCATCTCCACCTGGGACCAGAGATGCTTTCTAATTATAGATACGCCCCTTCATTCAAACAGTGTTCATAAAATTATAACATAATATCATGCATGTAGACCGTTTGGCCACCTAGTTTTGGTTTCCAAAGGTCCCGGGTTAGAGTCCCGGCTCTGACATGTTTTCTTTAATTTTTTGTCCAGATTCTTCGGATTTTTTTGATGAAAATTAGGTTTACAGATTTCAAAATCTCGGTGTAATGCGATGAGTAACATCAATCAATTTTAATACTTCAACCAGCGTTACTTAAATTTTCATAGTTTGTTATTTTTTAATTCTAGACGAACTGGAATCGGTGGATCAATAAAATCTTGCGAAAATGACATAATATTTTCTCAAACGCAATGAAGATCAGTTTTTACCCGACGACGCGTAGGACGAGGAGTGGTAATGTTTTTGGGTCTAATGTGTGCGTGTTTCTGTAACCATTTTTTGTGCCCCCGTAACTCGATAACGGCTTAACCGATGTCGACTATTCTAGTGTCAGTCTTTTTGTCTAAGCCGGAAAGGACAACCTTCATATTATATAGATTTATGAAATTATTACTCAATATACCGATATGTCATATACCGAGGCGAGTGTCAGATTAGCCTAGCCGTCAAGAGCACGTCTCTAAAGCGGGAGGTGCAGGTTCGATCCCCGCTGGGAGCACAATATTATTAACTTTATAATTTGTGCTAAATGGCCGCTGATACTCCGGTGAAGAAAAACATCGTGAGGAAACCACTTCCAAACCGGTTGGTCACCGTGGAAGTGTATGCCTAAATCCTCTCATATCATCTAAATGAGAGAGGCCTGTACCCAGCAGTGGGGCGAATAAGAAAAAATTCCAATATTATAAATACAATTAATAATAAGCTTTATAAGCACCATCTATTAGTAGAATCGTGCGTTCTGGTCCTTGGCGAACTCTATCGGTCGGAACTTCTGCCGAGCTACAACACCACCACTAGAGCGCCCCGATGGATCACTCGCTATACTTGCCAAAGAAAAGGCGAATATATTCGCTCGCCTT
>WYDE02033416.1:0-12638 GCA_009867175.2 Adela reaumurella | reverse complement strand
ATGAAGACGAATTTCGTAAAGCGATGTGTAGTCCGGATAGCTCAGTTGGTTAGAGCATTGAGGGCTATACTCAAGGAGGCGGGTTCGAATCTCGCTTCGGACAACACGTTGAACCGATACTTTTTCTTTGTATTTTTCTAAGTTAATTTATCTTATGCATTGACTGCAGCGTTACTTTACAATATAAAAATTGTAAATTATGTATAACCTTCACACAGTACCATAGATCAACGAAATTCCTCGCCGCGCCTAATATATGGGCATATTGAAAATTGCATGGTGCGTACTTTTCTCTCGCTCGCGCTTGCGCCTATTTCAGCAAAAAATTCAGAAATGTAAGCTGTCACTGTTGAGTGTAAGGAGTCCAGCTATAAAGAGCTGGTTGAATATGGATTATCCTCTGAATATGGAGCTTCGAAAAATATAACACATTGATTTCCGATTGAGGGGTGGTGTCTACATCTGACGGCAATGGAAGACAGCGAAGCGAGTGAGTTAGCTGCGACTTCTAGTAAGCAAGAGTGGAGAAGGAGTTCCAGTCGATGGCGTGAGATGGCGCTGTAAAATTATTGCACGACCCGACGTGAGAGGGCGCTCGTGAAGAAGATGGACTAGGAACGAACCCATTTACAGTGGTCTCTTCTCAGTGTGACTGAGAATACCGCGCGACAGACCCTTTTAAGATCCGTTTTATTAAAACCTACCGCTCCCTAATTATGACGAGATCCATCTTCGCTTTTCGGTCCATGTTGTACCACTGGCATTTGTAGGCCGCATCTCCTACCCTCAGACTCTGAAAAAAAATCGCGATTAGACGACGTTTCGGATTAATGCATTGGGGTAACGACAGGAATGATTAGCGAATCAAAAATAATAAAACGCCGGCGCGATAGGGGAACACGCTGACACGGATCATACCTAATTCATCAAGGTGTATTAAGCTGACATCACTAGTGCCAAAAAACTGGTTAAGGCCTATTCAAATCTAAGCAGCATCCTCTACCGGTGCTCTGATATCCCAATGGAAACCCGAATAAAGCGCTGTTCAAACCAAAGCGGTATTCGCTACCGGCTCCGCTGTGGCTTCACGACGATGCTCAGTGAGTATTTAACACGGACTATTTACCCTAAAGGACCCGACACCGAAACGCTTCCCGTACTAGTCAGCTCAACCGCGAGATAGTTCAAATACGACTATCTCTAGCTCTCGCTTTAGCGCGTAACTCCGGTAACATCTCCTGCAGGATGACGATTTGTGCCGTTAACACGTGCCCAAACAATACAAAAACGTCAATAGTTGGTCTTATTATTATAATTTAATAATAATATTATAATTTTCAGATTTTATGTACCCGTGTAATGCAGGCATGCGAGACGCATCTTTTGATGAAAGTTTCACTGTTCAACGCTGATTGGGCTCAAAAGTTATTAGCATGTGACATACAGACGTAGGTACGCACGGACGGACGGACAACGGAGTCCGACCATAAGAGTTTCGTTTTCACCTTTATTGGTACGAACCTCTAAAAACGGCACATGTCGGCGTGTTATACATATCGCGCATACCACCGTGCCACCCCGGTACGCAGTATTTTCGCGGCAGGTGCGGAAATGCGATATCAAATACCTGGCGAGATATCTCTTGGGTATACCGCGGCGGTAGCGGATACCCCTTAGATTTGAGCAGGCCTAGGGATATGTATATCCGTGTCAGTTTCCATAAAAAGATAAAAAATCCTCAACAATACAACACAAAAAAAAGACAAAACAAACCTCATTAATGAGCAGGTCCCCGAAAAAGCTTAGCAAGAAAATCCGCACCAGAGACGACGTCAGGAATATCAGGAATGACGGCAAATGGACCAAGTCCCCAGCCTGTAAAAAGACAAGAGTGAAATAAGCCTAGAATTTACGATATGACGTAACGTACGTACGATATGACGGATTTCTTTTCCGGCCACGGGGTGTGCTGACGAGGGCTATTGTTGAGCCATAATCCTCTTCATTGTCCTCGTAGGTAATTGTAATGAATAAGGCTATGGTTTGGGAGCGAGGTTAGGCGGAATACGAATAAGACCATTTACTGCATTATGGTGGAACTTAAAGTGTTTTTTTTTTTTGTAAATTGTTTGACAGGTTAATTGAATTCAAACTAATTGGTTAATAAGTTGAGCAAATAATTCAAGAAAGAAAAATTTTAGCAAGCGAAGACAAAAATATTTTCTAATTTCCATGTGAGTTCTTACGTTCACACAACAGCCTTAAATGAGTTGTGCCTTCTCCGCGTGCTCAAAGAGGGAAACCAAATAAGTCGCAAAAGGATTTAGGAGTGGTGGTCATACCGGAAACCCTTAAATACTTAATTGAGAAGCACACATAATTTAGCCAGTGAACAGTGCAAAATTCATTTCTCCGTAAAATAAAGAAAGCTGTCTCTCTCATCGCCCCAGACTTGGGTTTAAAGAATATGGTACACACGGTGTATGTATATACCTTTTTCAAACTGGCCATTGAGTTACTAAAAAGTGTTCAGAACGAGCATTTCTCGTTTAAAACCTCTAAGTTCAGGTATCACAGACGTTGTTTCAGTTCACTCAGACTGTTCTACATGTAAGTATTTTGACGGGTTCCGCTCTGAGGAAATTGCATCAATAATTCCTAACACTCACTAACTTTCAACAGTCACACTACTCTCAGACAGTGACACTACGCAATGTCGACAACACTCTATGGTTGTCGACATTGGGCTTTTAAAAATACATAGGTTGTCTAAGTCCTTTTGCTTGGCACCGCTAGGATATGGAAACTGTTTTCAATTGTGTTTTCTGAGTTATATAACCTGGGAATCTTTAATCGTCGTCTTAATAAATTAGACAATACAAAACAAGGACAAGATCCCGTGCTAAAGGGCGACAGGCTCGCCACCTCTTACCTTGGCACGGTACTTCGACACAGTCACGCAGTAGGTGGGTCTTCGTGCCTTACATGTTGCTTGATATCTTGTCCGAATACCTTGCGAAATGTGGTGGTCGGTGTTGTGATGTCATTTACCGGAGTTCTTGCAGCCGATTGCTTTGCTTACCCCGATTGTCGGGATTCAGCGTGAGTGATATGTATATGTATGCATGTACAATGCAAAAGTAGTCCACCAATCACCATATCCATTGAATTTGCTTTTTCGAACGAACATCTCATCGACCCAGCCACCCACAAGGGTCTCATGAAAAAAAATCCATTAAAGACGTGAGAATCTGTTGCACACAGTCATTGGGAAAAGATGGCAACATGGAGTTTTTAGAGTGATGATCGCGGACCGGAAGATGTCTCGTTAGACGCGATATGACGCCCGAAGAACTGGATGACGGTAGCTGGTCTGTGGACGCAAGTGGCACAGACGTTCGTTTTGGATGTCTATAGGCCCTAAGTTATAAATGTGGAAGACTTTCGCCCGAAGTTGAGATGATACTTAAGTAACTCGAAAAAACTTACGACTATGTTGAAGGTATTCATGCATATTTCGACAGAGCTAACCAGGAAATTGAGCAGCAGTGAGGGCGAGAAGATCTCCTCCATTTCCTGCGACAGTCTGAAACAGGTCACAGAAAACTTGGTAAACTATGTAAACCTATGGGGTACAGAAAAATTGGTAAACATCAACGTTGATAAAACGCAGGCGTGTGCCTTTTCTAATGATCAGACCCATTTCCCCTCCAAGCGACCTTCCTCGGCAGCGAAATCCCCAACAAGGACCATCTGAAACTCTTTGGCATTGGGTTGTCTGAGGACGTCGGTTATCGATCGTTTCTGTAGGCCAAGGTAAAACTCTCATCGCAAAAACTCGAGATCCTATACCGATCACGGCGGTTTTCACACCGGCACATCCAGTGGTGCTTTATAAAACCCAAATAAGACCAATCCATCTGTGCGAAGGAGCCCGCGAGTACCTTCTTTTGGCCTTAGACACCATCCAACGACGTGGCATTTACCACTCCCTCAAAAAGGCCATCCAGTCATTGAAACGTCGGCGCATCTTTTATTTATATATTCTTTGGTCGCTGTTTTGAGGAACTCGCGTCCCTTATTCAGCCCACCCAGTTCAAATCCGCCCAGTTCAAATCCGCCCAGTTCAAACCCGCCCAGTTCAAACCCGTAAAACTCGTCGGACTCTCGCGGAACACCCCATTGTCGTCGATACCTTGCTTCTGAGAACTACACTTCTCCAAATTGTTCTTATGCCATAGTGCAAACGTGTGGAACGGGCTTCCGGCGGACGTTTTTCACCACGCCAGATCCCGTGTAAATAAGATTCCCACAACAATCCTTGTCCACCTCAGGGCTGATATGGCGCCCCCGAGGTGAAATTGGCTGCATCGGAGCATGCGCTTCGGCCCGTCTGATCATGCCAAACATACGGATGTTCATACATATATATATCACACACGCTGTAATTCCGGTAATTGGGGTAAGCAGAGCAATCCGTGTTGTGCTTCAAGAACTCGGGTAAATTACAGCACAACACCGACCCCACGTTTCGCAAGGTTTTCGGACAAAACAAAACTCCCTCAAAACTCTTTAAGGTCATCCTGTAGAAAGGTTATCAACACACATGCAAACTTTATCATCACTTGTTGTATGTAACTCCCAATGTATTTTTATAAGGAGATTCACACCTACTACTATCTATCAAGCAGCATGTAAGGCACGAAGATCCACCTTTTGCAGGACTCGGTGGAAGTCTGGTTAAAAAAAATATCATTGAGACATGAAAAGTCTGATACTCGTTGAAAAATCCCGGTCTGTGTAATAATGACAGTATTACATTAGTAACAGACGATTTCGAGGTTTCGTTAACGCGATTATAACCTAGATAATTTCTAGATTTATCCTCATTTTCTTTTACCGGCAAAATTATTTCTTCACAAAGCAAACATTAGTCCAGAGCATTTGATTATTCCACTCGGTGGGTCTTCGTGCCTTACATGCTGCTTGATATCTTGTCAGAATACCTTGCGAAATGTGGTGGTCGGTGTTGGGCTGTCATTTACCGGAGTTCTTGCAGCACAACACCGATTGCTCTGCTTAGCCCGATTGTCGGGATTCAGCGTGAGTGATATGTATGTGTGTATGTATTCTTACGACCAGGAAATAGGTAGTCTTCCTTCATTGCATTTACATTTCATTTGAATAATTTGAAATACCTACAATTAGTTTTTTTTTAATGGATGTAGGTAAGTGCATCTAACCAGGGAGCTATTTATCTAAGCCTTTTATCGATAAGAATTTATCAAAACCCCATACATTGCCGTTTTGTAAATGTATGGGATGACGATTAAATGGAATTAGTACGTGATACTCCTAGACACCTATGGACATTTGGGTTATACAGAGGGTGGCGATGTATTGTAAGCCACGCCCGCGCCGGCCGGATAAGTACTTTTTGACGTACCTTCTAAATAACTCCAAATGTGAATGATGGCGTGAATATGACAGAAAGAGATCTCGAATTTGTCTCCATAGCACTGTATACCGGATGTATTTTAATCAACTACCTATAGGCGATGATTATCAAAGTGGTCGCTTTGGTATCAGTTAGAGAGGAGAGCTCCGCGCTCTCGCCGTCAAGTCTATGCGTGAGAGTGCGGCCAAGGAACATATATTAAAGTGCAGCCTTAGGATGGAGGGGTGCTGCTAGTCCCGCCCACACTCTAGTGATGAACTTACACGCATAGATTCTCATCTGATGGCTAGCGCGAGTGAGCGCGGAGCTCTCCTCTCTTAGTGATACCACAGCGAGCACATTGGTAATCATCGCCCTGCTTTCCTTGTGTTTTTTGTGTGTTCTGTAGCCTACACTGCGCAACCCTAGTTTTACAACTTTTGGGAATTCGATGAAAATTATTCACTCTCTCCATAAATTTGAAGGTTAGGTGACCTTAAAATGTAATGGAGAAAGTGAAATTAGTTTTACGAATTTCCAAAACCTGTAGAACTACAGTTTTATTTATTGAAAGCTCGACATATGGCGCCATGTGACCCAGAAGGTGACTAAGGACGCATGAACGACGCCCATGGACATTCGGTTGTATGCGAGGGTTGCGAATGCCATACCGGCCTGACATGTACCTATTCACGCCACTCTTAAAAGACTCGTGACTGTACTGCTTCTTTACTGTAAGCATATGTAGTAATATGAGAATATTAAGCTACATAAAAACAACCTAAAAGGAAAGCGCGTTGATTAAAATACACCCGGTATATAAGTATTATATGGACTTAACGTATCTCTAATATAATTTAGGGAGGCTTACGCACAGCAGTGGAATTTTGGTGGTTGATAAAAAAATTTATATGCTCCGCAAAACTGACCTTAAAAATATAAGATTTTAAATAAAACAATGAATAAACGAAAATAAGAAAAAAAAAGGAGGTAGGAAGGTACTTTCTTACATACTATCGATCGACTGATCGATCGTAAAGCATCACTGCACTGTGGGAGTGGATCGGACGTGGGGTTGATTGATATGCGATTGTAATCCACAACTGCTATTTAAAAAGGGATGCGTTTCAGATTGATCGAATAATTGCCGTTACAAATCACAATACAATCGATTTTACACTACAATTATTGTGCTCCTGTCAGATATAACAGAGAGCTATAGCTACAATATTTTAATATCTATCCAGTTAATGTGGTTTTCCTGTAATATATATTCTTTTTTTCTTTTCATGTTTCTTTTAAAGATAAATTTTTGTGTTTTTTTATGGTCTAGAAATATTTTCAAAAGTTCTCTGTGAATAGATTTTTATGGTAATTAATTAGATTTACGTACTATCTTAGTAATTTTTAGGGTTGCGTCACACAAGAGAAAAACCCGAACTCTTAACAGATCGCTTTGTTGTCCATCTGTCCGTCTATCAAGAAAGGCCCCTTTTCACATTTTCTCAGGAACGGTAAAGGTATGAAGTTCAAAGTTGACTTCTGCACATCATGATGCAATTACAAAGATTAGTCATTTTATGTCACATATTTTTAAACTCACGAACTCACTCATCAAAACCTGAAGAAGGGTGCTTACTTCCCGTTGACGTATAGTCCTGATATTTGGCAATGAGCAAGGCAATGTGCAAGATTCACAGCACAAGTAAAGGTAAGACAATGAAATCAGAAAATACTTAATTTTTATTTGTATACTTATCACCGAGAAAGTATGAGCATAAAATAATAAAATATTTTGCTCATTCGTAGACTTAGAGAAAGCATACGATAGGGTGTTGATGGATGCCGATGGGCAACGTTAGACATTGTATGGAGTTATTAGCTTTCCTCAACCCTCCTGCCCCGTTCCGTATCCGCCACACTCGCCACACTCGCCGGACAGGCTAGGAGCATCCATACGTTGTTGACACCCAACTTCTAAGAACGCATAGCTTTTCGTAATCGTCCCTGTGCCGTACAGCGAAAATATGGAACGGTCTTTTTTTTCTTTTTTTTTTTATTGAGAGCGCAACATATGGCGCCGAGCCACCCGGAAGGAGATCAACGACGCCCATGGACATTCGGTTTGGTTTTTAGCGGGGGTTGCGAATGCCATGCCGGCCTGACGGGTGCCTATTCACGCCCCTCTTGAAGGACTCGAATACATGGAGGGAAATATGTGGGCAGGCAGAGCGTTCCAGAGTTTACCGGTTCTATAGATGAAAGATCTTCCGGTGAGTGTGCTCCCTGCCATCTACAACCTGGGGATCTTCAAAAGGCGTTTTAATAAATTAGACAACGACTTTTTGTCCGCCTTACAGCTGTCATGGCGCCTCTCTGAGCGTGGTTTCGCGAGGAGTGGTGTTATTGGCTGTGTCTGACCTTCTCTCGGAGGTCTGGGCACAGTCACCTATGCCGGTTCGCTATAAAAAAAAGGGAGTAGAAAGCCATCTGATATGGGCGCTGAAATTTCTTCATGTATATAGCAGCTCCAGTGTTATAATAACACTGTGTCACATCGTCGGACTGGTTCACGATCTCACGAGGTGTGTAGCAGGGATGCGTATTGTCGCCATGGCTGTTATTGGCAACTGTTTGCCTAACCTGAAAGAGGGTGAGATCGCAGTAATCATGGACGGTGTTTTGGTAATGAATGATGTATGCTGATGATGCAAGACCGATATTCGCTTCATCTGACGAGGCTCTAGAGAGAAATGTTTTAAAGATTAATTAGTGCCTGCAACGAAAGAGGAATGAAAATAAATACAAGTAAGAGGAAAGCTATGATGTTCGAGAGAAATGATGAAGTTACAGAGTGCAATGTAAGTATAGGAGACGTGAAGCTGGAATAAGTGAATGAGTTTGTGGGTTGGTTTGTGCACATTGAAAGTGTGTTCACGAGGGACGGAAAGTATGATAAAGATATTGAAAGGCGAAATGGCAGTGAATTGTTTCTGCCTATCCCTCATGGGAAGGGGCGTGATGGTATGTATCTATGTGTACTTATCACATGAAAACAATAAATTTGTACGGAACCCTCACTCAGGGCGGGATTTATACTCGCACTAGATAAATAAATATAGACTTTCCTGCTTAGCAGAAGGCGGACTTATTGCCGGAGGCAATCTCCTCCAGTCAGCCTTTATACACTACAGCACATTCGTATTATTAGTGTATAGGTTTCATCTCGGTGTTTTCCTTCACTGTAGTGCATTGTAATTTTGCATACAAATTTTAACAGAGATTTTAAAATACGGAAAAATTGTGTGCATACCAGGTATCGAACCCACGACCTCTCGAGTCACTTACGCGCGCTCACCAACTAGGCTACTCCGCAACCCAAAGATATGTATGGTATGGCCCGCAGGCTACAAGTTACAGTCGAAGACCGAAGGCGCGTATGGGCATTTGAATTTACGGGGGTTTCAAATACTATGCAAGTTAGGTCCACCTTCACATTGTGTTTCATATAGTACAGTTGCACATTCTACTTACGCAATAGTTTACCGATTCTCACTATGAAATTGTTGTATAATATTTTTTAATAGTCAGAAAAGAAATTGTCCTAGAAGGCGCAAATGGCCGTTATGATATAATGTGAGAAGTCCGAAATTTAAAAACATTTTAAACAAATAATTATTATTTTTCTTAATATTTTTTTTTATTGTATTGAGAGCGCGACATATGGCGCCGAGCCACCCAGAAGGAGACTAACAACGCCCATGGAGATTCGGTTTTAGCGGGGGTTGCGAATGCCATGCCGGCCTGACAGGTATCGATAACCCTTCCTTTTGCTTCGCCGTAGTCGGGTAAAAAGGAGAAGGTAATTGATAGAATATAAAAAATCTTCAAACTCCTGTAATTCTTCTTCTGTATTTCATTACTTATAGAGGCCGACTGCTGGGCTCAGGCGTCTCTCATTTGCAATACAGACTTAATAATAAGTGCAATTATTCATGTCTTACTAGTTGCGTTGTTCCTACCATAACAGTCTACTCAAACAGCACGCTTTAGTGTCATGTTTTAAACGTTTGGTTGTCCATGGTGGAGTGCTGGTCCCTACACTGATGTACGGGAGTGAAAGTTGGGTTTGCAGACGAAGCACGAAATCAGAACAAATGCTGTGGAAATGCGCGCGTTGAGAAGTGTGTGTGGAGTGACAATGAAAGATAAATTAAGAAATTGTGTAGTGCACCGATTGCTCTGCTTACCCCGATTGTCGGGATTCAGCGTGAGTGATATGTATGTATGTATGAAATGCAATATAGGCGCTCCAGCATTTTCTTAATTTCTGCAGTGCCAAACTCTGGAACGCGCTTTCTGCCACGCAGCACGGATTCGCAGCCCCGTACTAAACCAAATGCTATTGAGCGTCGTCGGCACTACAATCTTCTACTCTACGCTTAAGGCCCAAGTACCTCGCTTATTAAAAAAAACTAAAATACCATTTGAAACGATACATTACCCAGACATCTTCAAAGTTCGAATAGCAATTACATTGAAACATATTTTTTTTTTATTAAACTATATTGTATATCAAAATTACGTATAACATGCCCTGCAGCGTCAGGTGATTAGACTTCGACTGAGGTAGCTGTGCACGGGCCTGCCGAATTAGAGAACAGGATTTATTGGGCTTTTATTAAATAATTGGAATTAATGTTCATTTATGTGGGGTGATTTATGAACATTTCAAAGATGCAGGCAGAATCTGAACGCCACTTATAAGGCAAAACCACCTGCCAGAAGTTTTGTTATTAATATTAACATGTCTCTAGGTATAGTCCCAATCAAATTTTGACGAAATTTTTGACGGGACAACGTCCGGTCTTTTAACGCATTAGGTCGTCTGACTATAGGACGTTACCGCGGATGTGTACGAATCGGTCCTGCAGATCTTTCATCTATAGAATCGGTAAACTCTGGAACTCTCTCCCTGCGCACACATTTCCCTCCATGTACAGTCTCGAGTCCTTCAAGAGGGGCGTGAATAGGCACTTGTCAGGCCGGCATGACATTCGCAACCTCCGCTAAAAACCGAATGTCCAACAAAATCCGTTTTTTTTTTTTGCCGTATTCCCCTTTCAGAAGTGACGCAAAGGGAAATTCTTAAATTACTTTTTATGTAATAAAGTAATAATGTAGTAATAAAGTAATAATACACCAACCTGATGATTTTTACTTCTGCCGAGTATTTCATAAAAGTTACGGGTTCGCTTCGCTCGCCCCTGTGATGTGATTACATTACAGACGTTTGCTACCTTCCAAAAGCACCACCTTGTCGATGTTGACTTACTTCTCCCAAATGTCAAAATAATTTATGGCTCCGACTTCGCTCGCTCAATGTTGTGATATAGACATGGTATGTAAGCCGAAGAGTGCACTAGGCTAAGATACTTTGTTTAGCCCGAGACTTCGCCCGAGTTAAATTTAATGCGGGTAAAACGGCGGGTTAAAATGCTCTTAATATACGAGATTGCGGAAATATTATTTCATGTAGGCCCACCACAAAATTTAAACATTTGAATTTGGCCTGACTCAGAAAGTTTGCATACCCATGCCCTATAACAAGCTCACACACAAGAGTAGCAAACGTAGAACAGCGTGTTTCATACAGAAACCAAAGCCTACCGAAGCAGCGCTACTGGTGGTCACTTCGCAAACTACTCCTCTTCCATTCAAAATCCCCGCGTACGAAGCTTACACTATACATATACGCATATGAGAATGAATGGTATGTCTACTCTATATGAATGGTCTGTATATTATATACATATGATATTACATCACGATGCACATCATGATCAGATACACAAATTTACCAATAATCTGTCGACACTATGGTTTCTTTAATATCACCGTTTTGACCCCTCTCCGGTCGAGGTAAAGGTGCCAGTAATTGGCCAAAATGGAAGTCCATTATTTGATGATTTGTGATGATTGACAGCTGTCAATCGTATTCATTGGGGGTTCATTGTGATTGTGTGCCCCGCCCAGGTGTCGGCGCTGTTTGATTATTTTTTATGTCTTGTCAATGATATTTTTCTATGATTGTGTGCATGACCCAATGTGTACGATTTACCCTCACTCATCAATGACTGATTGATTCAGATTCACCAGATTGTGTAACGCTCGCGGCTTTTGCTTTCGTCGCGATGGCGTCGCTGCGTCTAACATTTTTATTATTTTCAAAGTGAAAAATGGCGTCCGTGGCGGGGCAGAGTGTGCGGGGACGGGGGTCAGGTCATTTTCGCTTAGCATAAGGCGGACTTATTGACGATGGCAATCTCTTCTAGTCAACCTTTTATACAAATCCAACACATTTGGATTGTAGGAGTATTCTTTCCTCGCGGTGTTTTCTTTCACCGGGGTGCATTATGAATTTGCACACAAATTTTATCCGAGATTTTAAAATTCGGAAAAATTGTGCACATACCATGTTCGATACCTAGGACCTCTCGAATAAGAGGCGAGCGCTCACCCTCTAGGCTACTCCGCTAACCGGAAACCCTACTTGGAAACCCTAAGTAAAGCGGCTTTTGTACTGTTGGCGTTGAGGAAAAAATACTGAAACTAACAACCTATTGCCATCCATGTCGAAGTTAGTGAGATAAAAATATATGTCTGTTGTCTGTCTGTGGTCTTATTTGAGTATTTGAAACAACAAATTTTCAAAATATTTTCAGAATAATGTGCATAATTGTCAAATTTAATCCTTCCTGCCTTCCTTTGCAGCTATTTCATTCGCCTAAGTGCTGGGTACAGGCCTCTCCCATTTACATGATATGAGAGGATTTAGTCATACAAATTTCATCGCGATACTGGATAAGAACTGGACAAGATTCGCGCGCTCCTAAACAGCACGATAGAACAGACCAAATAAAGTATATAAAATAGTTCCAAAATATTTCCGAGTGTCAGATTAGCCGAGCGGGCAAGAGCCCGCCTCTCGAGCAAGAGGTGCGGGTTCGATCCCCACTGGGAGCACAATATTTATAAATTTACAATTGGTGCTGAAATATGGTGGTGCAAACCCACTTCCAAGCCGGTTGGTCACCGTGGAAGTGCACGAAAAAAAATGATTTTTTTCGGAAGAATATACACATTCTTGAACTGATTGTTTAATTGTAAGAATATATCGTCTTTCTGCAACAAAAATGCA